>JBCAUI010507483.1:0-25703 GCA_038406195.1 Haplosyllis anthogorgicola | reverse complement strand
TCTGAATGCTTTGACTGTGTGACCAGTCAGCTGGAGCCTGTGCCCCTACAAAAGGCAAACTTTGCAGACTAATTTATAGTCACTGCACAGAGAACATCCAGCCTTTTTCCAATAGTTCTTGTATGCCCATGTATAGGTGTGATCTCTTCAGTGGCTAATGTCCAAATGACTCAGCAGTTTTAAATTGTGTGACTATATCTATTCTTTCATATTTAATATATTGTTCTACATTGTTTCAGCTATTTGTTTCAAACTTTCTATTCAAATATATAACAAGAGCGTGTAAATTACACCGAGCTACAACATCGTCATGCATGAATGCACCTCGTGGTGTGCCAGTGCCGTGCCTAGATAATTAACCTTTTACTGTGTTTACTTTGTGTCTCATAATTTAGCAGTATTTTTCTCGGGGAACCACCTAGCTAGACTACAACTCTGTTGTAGCAATAACTCATGCAAAAACAAAAATATGTTTTAAAATCATTAATGTATGTAACTTACTTGTCGATGTCAGCGGGTAGGGGACCATTCTGATCTTGGTCTACTCCAATAGATCCCTTAGCTTCCCACGTAGCCAACATTATGATGTTGATAATCAGACTGAGTAGTATGCACATGTTGTTCCAGAGGGTCCTGTAAACAGGTTACAAAGTATTTACCATGACTCTTACTTTGATTAATAATTGTATTTACTTGAATTTGAAGAAATCAAGATGCAAAGTTTGGTTCGGAAGCAGTAAGGTAACAGTAAGGTAGTTTTACCTGACCACCTCCAGAATAAGCCGCACGCGCACACAAGTTTACTTACCAGTGCTTGATTAAGAAATCGATAAACCATCGCTTTCTGACTTTCTTCTGGTAGGAGATGTCTTCTATGATATCTTTGGACCAGGCCATCAGTTCTCGTATCTTTGTGCTCGATGATGATCTGTCCACGTTCCACTTCATCTGATCTTTCACCTCATCTCGCAAGACTTTCTGTTTAATTATAACATTTTACAATTTGTAAATTAGCTCTGTTCTCAAATCTTTATGATATTTAACAAAGCTTTACTCGAAGGAGAGAACGTAAATTTGTGTTTATAGGGCCAAAAAATTTCAATATATCAATAGTAAAATTGTCTGTGATATTAATCACATACGTAGTCCTTCACTCGGAATCTGATGCTTTGCAAATTGCCATCTTTTAATATTTCTATTGACCGAGAATTTTTCCAGAAGAATTGTAATATGGCTACTTCTTCTGTTCCTTTGTACATTTCTGAAATTGAAAATAAGAAGAATTAATTTTATTTTAAATTATTTTTATAGTAAATTCATAGTGAATTCTAATTGTTTTACGGTAGTGTTTAAGAATCTTATACAGTCAATACCTTCAATGCGGAGAGGAGTGTTGTCCGCAACTTTCTCCATGATGAAATGGTAGGCGAACGCAATTCTTAGATAGTCGTCTTTCGAATCGTTATTGTTCTTCATACTCTGTTAAAATTCAAAATTTAAAAGACAATACTGTTAAAAATTGCAACCATGCAAGCAGTACTTCACCCAGCAATGTGTAGAATAACAGTGGTAAAATTGCATGACTGTGGTGCTTAGTTTTATAAGTATTCGGATAACTGATCCAACAAGGGAAGGTGGCCGCCTAAAAACTTCACATCCGAAGTAGAAGTAACAGTCGTTAAAAAAATACAACGGCTCCAAAAAGTTTCATTGCCTTCGTTTGCCAAAGCTGTAGGTCAATACCCAACTGACCTATTGTCAAAGATTTGCAAAATCGATTACGAGAGAATTTATATGTGTAGGCTAGTGAATCGCCACCGATAATCATCGGGAAATCGTTGGGTGTAACAATACCCTTAATGTTTAACACCAGCACTCACTTACCATTGATGTTTTATAACAATCCACAGACACCGTTTTAATGGTGGGTAGATCCATAGTGGCACAGATTTCCTGCAATGATAGGCAAGTAGTGTGAACCCTGTATTTCTTTCCTTTTTGTGAATATAGAGTCTATCTATCAATGCAACGGAGTGGTCAGAAAAGATTTTACAGAACATTCTTGGAATTGTAGATGGAGGTCATATAGATAGAAAATAAATATACTCAAGTGTGGTCACAAGTGATATATGGTTTTCTATAAATTTGTGGTCTTCTTGTGCAGTTTTTATGTGCCAAGTGTGTGGGTACGTGTACGTGTGTGTTTGTGCGTGTTTTTTTAGGATGATTTTTTCTCATACCTTGATCACAGCCTTTGTTTCGGGTCGCTGTTCTTCCAGCATTGTCATCAGTAGATTGCCGATGTTTTCCTGCAGATCTAAAGCCTACACAAGAATAAATGTGTTTTGTTTCAATTATCACTAAATTGTAAATCTCAATAAGGGTTTTAAAACTTATAAATACCGATATAGCAGCCTTCTCTCTGCGCCTTAAAGAATTTGTATTTTCAGTACCATTTTATCATAAAAAGTTATAGCCTGAATTATAGGACTACGACTCAGTACAACAAAATTGAGTTTTGTTCCCAATATGGGAAGATTTTGCTCTGAAGCCCAAAATATTTCGTAGGATATTCGCAATTGTTGAGTGCAACTTACCTGGTCTGGTGCACAAACATCCAGGTACCTTTGAGATCGCAGTATGTGATTTACATAATCTACCAAGTTGTTGTCAAATATTACACTGTGGTTTGCTGGATTTCCCTGTAAAGGCATGATGCTCATTTTTAAGACAGAACATGTGAAGATAATAGAAGGAAAATGTATTTCTGTTTTCAAGAAAATATTATCAAAACACTATAAGTTTTCAGTGTTATGTGAACAATACAGAAGAGTCTTGACCATTTTTCATCCGAGCCAAAAACTTATCCACAAATGGTTTGGTTGTAAACCAAAATTAAGATATCCATTTTTTGCAAATGAAACAAAATAAATTTACTTACTGAAGCAAATTCATTGAGGGTTGTAAAGAGTTGAATGCAGAGTTCTATGTTTTCTGCGGTGAGGTTTGAGTAGATAAGGTTCAGATAGGACGTAACTTCAGCAACCAGGTTCACAGACTTAATATTGTCAGGTTGATCCCTCAGGTAATCCTAGAAAGAAATGCAAAGACTTATAGAAAATTGTGTATCCAGCTAAATAATATTTTTAACATTCAGTTAATAATTTTTATGATTTCCCGCAGTGTTTTTATCTGTGCCAATAACACGTTGTCTCCAATTTACTTAAGATAACATGCAAAAGAAAGGGACAGTCAAATTGCCTCATATTTCTCGTCATGAGCCTGAAAATTCAAGTAGTTTTCTAACCAAGAATGTCATGTTGCCAATCAAAACACAGCGTGGAACTCTTTTTTTTCAAACCTCTAAATTGATCATACATTATTATATTTGGTTCTCAATTGTAACATTTACCTGCAGAACAGTGTTCTGTCCGTCGCACATGCTGGCGAGGCACCGCAGTACGAGCTCTATGTGGCCCTCATCCTCCGCCTGCACCATGGGGGGCGGATCCTCCTTCTGCACGGCAGCCGTCGCCTTCTTCCTGTCCACCCCCTGAAACTAAATTACAATCAACCAACTATCCTTATAGTTTAGTTTAGTAAGTAAAAGTTATCCAAAAAGTTTAAAATTCCCCTTGTGTGCTGTTAGTTTTATTGAGTTTGTAAGCCATGTTATTAAATTATTATTCCTCTTATCTTTATGCCGTCGAAAGAGATTTATTTACATGAGACACACATGGAAAAATCATTAAATACATCTCTTTTCGTTGTGTCAATATTATGCATTTTATTCCAAATTAGGAATCATTAGTATCCAATGTATGTAACCAGTAAATATGATAAAGATGTAAGAGAGATGAATCAGACATTTAGTCACTTCAATTATTTTAATACTAGAAATTAAAAATATAAATTAAACTACGTATTACGTACTACATGGTGCCATTCATGCAAACTCAAACACTTAGATATAACTTTTGCCTATTGTATCATCTTAATGTCTATCGCCAAGGAAATTAAGTCCCGGACAGGGTATGGAGAACGATTATCAAAACCGCTTGAATCAGTTTATTACTAAAGATTGTCTGCAGATATTTTATATTTTTTATGGATAAATACATCTGACATGTATACATGTACATGTATTTTAATTTATATTTACAGTACTACATTAACATGGAACAATAATGTTGATAATTTGGACCAAGCAAATTCAAACCAAGGCAGGTTCCCAACATTTCATTCACAGCGCTAACACCAGCGTTAAGGTGTACATAAAACCATAGCACAAACCAGTTACACAGTCACAGTACACAACATGCAAAAGACTTTGCCTGTACGAAAATATACCTGTTTCCCAAACTGCTTGTGAAAGTCCATTGAAGACATCGATGTCTTTCCATTTAACATGCTATATTTAAGATTACCCGCAGAGCCTAGCATGGCGTTCTGTGTGGATTGAGATATACAGAAAATAGAATTATAACTGTTGATCTTTGATTGAACCGGGATTTTATCACAGATTGAAAACGAGAATTATCGCTGGAATGGTAATCAGGTCTCGAACAGAGTCCACAGCCATGCACCTTTCCCACCTGACAGGTTCCCGCTGCTTTTTTTGAGCACATGGACGTTTTAGGTTACTCACCAAAGAAGTCTATCGACGCATGCGTATAGACTAATAATAACCTAATAGTGGGCTGAATTTGTGGCAATTTGGTAAGATTAGAAGGATCTACTTGATCTACTTGACCGGCTTCATGCATCCAACTGAGATTTGTGTGAAATGCAAAATACAAGAACCCATAAGACCCTTCCTCCCCATTTTCAGTCAAAAGTCATGGGACCCCCCCCCCCCCCATTTTCAGTCAAAAGTCATGGTTTAGCCAAAACTCCACCTTACACTACTTTCAGGATCGATGGTACCCAATGCCCAGTACAAAGTAACTGGCCTGCTGTGGAAGGCCTCTTTTTAGCAAGTTTATTAAATTAAATTAAAAAGGTTTGAGAATAAAAAAATGTAGTCACATCTAAAACAAACTACAAAACAATTCAAGGCTAAAGAATCTGGAACGCTTACCGGATTGTTAAAGTTTTGGTAACCTTCTGCTTTCATCCGCTTCTCCTCCTTTTTAATTTTCTGAAAAATACATTTATTCCTCTTTTAAAGAATTTGACGATACAAACCACGTGCTAATACTTCTTTCAGTCCGAAATAGCATTGTCTCATTAACGACTCTGGAAGCTTGTTTCCGTTGGCTTGCGACAGATCTTTTTACCATATCTGTTTTAGACGGGTTGACACCCTTCTGTTCCTTCTGTGGCTCCTGCCCAGCCTTTAATCCCAATGTGGCTCTCAGTGACAGCGTTTTCTCTGCAGCTTCTTTCTTTCGAGTCTCGACTTGTTGAGCCAATAGTCTCCTAAAATATGAAATATTAAGTTTTCATTAAACTGTATAAGTACACAAAGGCCGTCAAATCCTTGATTTCGGACAGGTTTATCGTGACCTATTGGAGAATTGTCAGTGTTTCGATCAGACTGAACTTTTATCTCACTTATACTTCGTTCCCTCCTAAAAATTATGTTTTAGTACTAATTTATCAATACTAAAAGTTTTGTGTACCTTTCTTTTGTAGCGAGTACAGAAAGTTGTAACATTTCTCTTATTGCGATGAACAACATTTCTTCTCTTGTGTTCAAGCAGTAGTCTCGTAGTGCATCCTGGAGTAAAAAAAGGAAAATATTTATTATATCGGTTGCATTTCTATTCTATGATTTAAATTAAAACATTAGGACAATTTTTTATACATTCATTAAATTGTTGACTGAGCCAAATCACAAGCTTGAGTGTTACGGAACAGAACATCAGTAGGATTTTGTGTCTGTGGATCTTATGCATTAAAAGATTTGGTCAAAATTCTGTGGATAAGACTTCTTTTGTCAAACCTTTCTTTTCTTTAGATTTATAATAGAGATTTCACCTGAGATGATTTGCAGGCATCAAAAAGCAACATGGACACGTAGGCCAGGTATTCCTTGGACACGTCTCCCTGTCGTCTCTCTATCAGCGGTAACGTTTTCAATATGGCACCGTAAGAGTTCAACTCATTCTGGATCAACTTTATTCCAGCCAACTCTCTAAAAAGATGACAAATATTTTTTTAAATCTTCTGAATTTGGGATCACTCGAATCTTAAGATTTATGGCGAATATGAGAAACTTTGAAATTAACGTTGTTGTTCTACATGTGTCTGCGAGAAAGAAACAGCAAATCCTTCAGTGTTGAACAAGTAGATTTTGATACTATCATGTGTGAATTGTTGTAGATGCGGAAAAGTACGTCGTTGTGTATGATAGTCTTTTTTAAAACAACAATAGAAAACAATTTTATGCACCACCACTTTTACATGGTACTTTAAACGAAGAGGCACGGTGAATGAGCCTGACTACAAATGAATGTTTCCCTACATGACAAATGTGCAGTGAATTTTACGATATTTGCAATCAATACGGGACGTTGACAACAAACTAAGATTTGTATTGTTTCATGTGCAGAACTAGAATAAGGTCAAATATACACAGAAGCACAATTGAATTGAGTACCATTCTGGACTGAAATAAAATGAAGCAATACAATTGTTAGAGTATTGGCGTCATATTTTTTAGTTTTCTTTGACATTTTGGAGCCAGTAGTTCCTTTGGTCCTGTTCTTCCTGTTAAGTGACTATTTGTTATTAAAAATCAAAATTTTGCTTTGCAATGTACAATGTGTTGAGAATGAGGGAGGGTAAGTTTTGGTACAAATTTGGACTCTAATTTTGTGTCAGAAACAACAAATGTCACCACAAAGTTGAGGTACCAAAATATTAATACATCGAATTCAAATAAACCATTACCATTCTGAAATTTCTGAATAGCTTAATTCATCATGCAACAGCACCACAATTTATAACAATACCATTATTTTCATTATCTTTGTTATCGGCCTCAAAATGTAACCTCCCTCACAGTTACTAAAAGGAAAAAAATAAGTAAGCATGATTGTAAAACTTCCATGTTGCCACGATGTGTTGCGTGTCTGTGTTATCCCGTCAAACAAAGCGTGAAGGCATTGACTGTAATATGTTTTCGAACCTTTCAATGGACTTGAGTTCTTTTCTGCAAAAGATGTTGTTTACACATTTTATTCTAATTAAGAAATCATCCAAAACTATTTTATATTATTAATAATTGTAATGGTAAATTAACATGTTAGCTTTATATTTTGTTGTGGTAACAGTTTTTGATTTAATTCAGTGTAGTATTGATGATCTCAATTGGAAGATAAACTATGTTTTAAGAAAGGTGATGATTAGTTACAGTTCTTAAAGATGAAAGCAGTGTGTATCTCACATTCAAAGTTCACAGAAAATAGATATTTTGAGCTCACAGACTGGAAAGTTCTTTGAAACATTACTACGATAAATTTTTACCCGATAAATGTCTATCGATACAATTGAGAAAGTAGAAATGCATTTATGGATATCAAGTCAGGAAATTTGGTTTTGTAGAATACTTTTTTAAAAAATATGTGTAACTAAGACATTTGAGAACTTTATTCATTTGCCAATTAACAAACACTTACTCTTCATGCGAGGCAGAAGATTTGTCCCAGTCCTCCGGTAGTCTTCTCTCCTGGTTGTGTATTATGGCTCGGAGCACCTGCATACACTTCACGTCTAACTCCACCTGGTTCGGATGACTTCTCTCCGTTTCATTTAGTTTAAACGCAGAAATTCTGTAGAAAAGAAAAAAAGGGTAAGATTCAATAGATCTTTTGCGCTTGTCAAAAGGAAATAAAGTTACAGCCACCAAAGCCGCAAATTAATTCTGGGGACCATTTTCCCACCCTGAGTCCCTCTCTGTAGCAAACCGTATGGGAAGTTTAGCAAGCAGCAGGCCTGAGGTGTCACACTTTATTCATCTGTAACGTGAGCCTTTAGAAATTAACCTTCTTGTCAAAAGTAAGCGGCTGAGAAATTACACAAAACAGTGTATAATAGTCTATAACTTACTCGAGTTGATCAATCAGCTTGGACGCTTTTGCGTACTTGTTCTCAGAATGAGATGAAATGAAGCACTTCACAAGGTCCTGAAATTCTTGTCCCATAGGCAAAGCCTCCTCCGTCCTGTCATGATCAATGTATGCTGGAAACATAACATCAAAATTAGATTTATTTTTTGAGTATTACAGTCCTCAATTATAATTAGACCATACCATTCTTGTCTTATCACGGTTTGGAAATGTGGAGTAAAAACTAAGTGTTCGGAGCAAAAGGATATTTGAAAGCTGTTCATGATACACTGTTGAATTATATACGTCAAAATATGTAATTTATGATAGGAAATGCATTGTTCCGTAACTGATTCATTCATGTTCACTGTTGGACTGTGTGGTAGTGTGGGGTGAAGGCACAGAAATTCCATCTTCTGGATGGTACTATTTGATACACAAGAATACAAAGGCTGCCTGGTTACGTTATAAATACAGTACTTACGTCTTGTCCCGTTGTATCCCAGTTGTTCTTGACAAGTATTTTTTCCTTTGTAGAGAATACTGTAGTTCACTGAGTACTGATTCAGACGAATGTTCAGCTCTTGTTCGTCAAAGTAATAATCATAGTATCTCTGGAATTTTATAAAATGACAACGCACTTTTTGAAGAATTAAAAAAAACTAAGAGAAATTTCCTGATTCTACCATTGATATTTTAGCAGATATATTCGTGTACAGATATTGCAATTCGTAATTCAATTGTTACTACATTGCGTTTTCTGCATTTACATACCTCTTGTGCTTCACTGATAATATTTCTGACGTCTTCTTCGTCAGATGTGTTTAGGAAATGCTCGACTTGCTGAAATGAAATAGAAACAGAAAAGTTATTTTGTGTAAATATCTTGAAATTTGTGACAAAATGCTCATCTTTTTTTCTGTTGGCCGAACCTGATGTATCTGGTATTTGCTCATGTCCTGATCCTCATATATTCAAGAGTAAAGTCTGTTACTAATATATTAGTCTATGGAAACATATGTTAATTTCAAAGTGATGATATTTGCAAACTTACACTAGGATCGAGTGACGCCACTGCTAGAGTGGAGAGTATACTCTGTGTTAACATTCCCAGCTGATTCTTGTCCGAGATCAAGGGTTTAACAACTGCATCAAAGGCCTGTATAAATGTAAGAATATATTAATTAATCCGTAATAGTTGCAGTGAGTCAGATGTCTACACGACGCGTATACTGGAGGCGTTCTCGTTCATTCTATTGTCTCGGCCTTCTCGCAGAAGAAAATTTGTAGTGTTTTTAAATCCTTCAGCACTTTTTTCATTCGTGTGGTTGGTTTAATTGTTTGAAAACTAAATTGAATATCAACTCATGCAAACTTACCAACAGGGCTGAAGCTAGATCGTTGGCCATTCCTTTCATCTCTACTTTTTCAAAGTCGAATCCTTTTCTGAAGAATACCTACAGTAGACATATTTTTTGTTATCAGGTGGGTGAATACATTTTGTATTCATCATTTAATTTGTTGCACAACATTGCAAATAATTGAAAGCACATAGTTACTATCCATATCAAGTTCTTTTAGTTTTCTTTTGACATTACAAATTTGTGTGTTTCAGTACCTTAATGAAGGGAAGTGCAGCATCAAACAGAAAGTGGAGAGTACCGTATGCGTTACCTTCCTCTGTATCTTCTACCGCACTAAAATGAGTAAAATATTAAATGTTATTAATTATTATGGTTTCACACACCTTAGGTAGTGTTGGAACCATTAGATAATTGCCATGTCTTTATTATGCCAAACGCACATAAAGAAGGGTTTGGGTGGGACAGGAACGCCAGTGCGTCTAGCTGAAAAGTCTTTGGGAATTTTTTTACCGCCCGCGTATGCGGGAAGGTAATGTTTTCAGTCGTGTCTGTCTGTCTGTCTGTCTGTATGTCTGTCTGTCCGGGCTATAACTTTTGAAGCACTTGACCTAGAAACTTCATTTTTGGTATGGTGGTATGTCTTATGTCTTTATGATGCCTAGGTCAAGTTTGAGTATCAAGGTCATTGGGTCAAGTCAAGATCATATCAATAAAAAGTGTCAAAATTTAGTGTTGTCTACTAATATCACATGTTATGATGTTTGAGACAAGTAAATGAGGTCAAGATCAAAATATAGGTCAAGGTCAAATTTCTGGAATTTTGTACTTTTTCATGTTTTAATAACTATTTGCATTTTAGTTAGTATTTCCGTTTTAATGACTATTTGCGAAGCGGGCCGTTCGGCCTTTGATTGGAAGGCATTCTTGTTTCCTAATATTTTTACCTTTTTGGTGGAGCTTTTTTCAGCAGTTGAGATACATGATCCAGATTGTTCTCTGTGTATTGAGTCAATTTCCGGATATGACTGACAAGATCCAACAGAAATCTTTGTCTAAAGAAAATAAAAATAAATTCCAGTAATATTGTGTCAAACTAAAACTGGTTTCTCTTCAATTCCATGAAAGACAGAAGTACAGAAGAGATGTATACCCCACAGAAAAAAAAAGAGAAAAGAAAAGAAGTAAGACATCGTAGGAAATGAACTTGTCAATAATCACTTTATTATTGCCAAACTTACATTTTGCCAGGCAGGTCGATGACTCCACTCTCTACCATGTTGCCTGCTGTGTTGAGATAGACCCAGAGCAGGAAGCGAAGGAACGGTCTCTTCAGGTTGTTGTTCACAGAATTATTGTTCAGTATCTCAACCAGGTCGTCAATACTGAAGATAGTCTGACACACTGATTCTATGAAACGATTCTCTCCCTGAATACAAAGTAGAGTAGTTATTGTTTATACAGTCTTCTACTTTTAAAGATAGTAGAGCAATTGAAATTAGTACAAAAGATTATAGTAGAAAATGATTAACTGTTTGATTAATTTTGAAATTCCTGGTGGAGGAAACAAAATGAGATCTCGTTCATACTTAAAAACCAACTGTTTTTATGCAATAATATTTGTTATGGTGTGTTGTGAACAATCGTGCATGGCTTGTGATAATAGTAGAATCTGATTAACTTTGAATTATTTACACATACTAGATGGAGCCCATCCATTGGACGGGAGTACAAAAGAGACAGAATATATTTTTGATGCAGAACATGTTCAAACTTGAAGAGAAAATAAATTCATCTAACGAACCCACGACCTCCGGGTTCAAACTTGTTCAGCAGTCAGATCCCCTGACTGGCAAGGCATCATGAGATGGGATCTCATTAACATAATCAATGCTTCTGACATGTGATTGGATAAGCTATATATATTCTATTTTTAGAATCCTGAGTATAGAATCTAAAGTTAACACTGACACATAAAATCTTGAAAATTATAAAAATATTGGGGAAAGTTTGAAACAAAAAAGAGCATATTGTGCATTGGAAGCACTTACTAACACTGCCTAGAATTTTATTGATTCCAAATTAACAGAATTTACATGGTTTGGAATAAATATAAACTATGCAGCAGAGAACAAAGAAGTAATTTTGGTCAGTAGTCAGTATTTACTTTTGGATTTGGAGGTGATCTACAACGTGACAGAAATTTTCCTTCTAATGTTTAGTATAATGATGATTTATTGAATTGTTCTAGGGAATGGCTTTATTTTGGAACAAATATAGTTTGGATAATAACCACACTTATTACCCAGTCATTAAAACCGAAATTAAATATCTGCCAACCACAACACCGATATACATTTCGTGCTCATGTAGAGTGGAAAGAGACTGAGAGATAGCAGTCAAAAACAGATAGATGGCAATTGCCGCAGAACACAAGAAAACATAAAAATCACGAGGTCCTAAATGATGGTATTTTCGTATTAAACGTCAGGATTGCGCACAGGATGCAGTTGAAAATAGCATAGTTAGCAGTAGAGTTTCACGTTCCAAGCTAACCCGTTCATTGCTATCTGCCCACAGAAATTAAATGCTGTGAAGTTTATACAATTAAATTGCTTTTCCCAGATAAAACATGATTCTGCAAGTGTTCACATTAAACAGTGTAAAATAGGTAGTAGTGTCTATGCGTGCATGTTTTAATTTAAATACAAAAGCTTACACATTCGACTCGTAAAGAAAAAACTAACCTATTTTACAATATTCAAGATGCGAAGATATTTTAACAAAGTTTGATTTGCGGCTTAAACATCTATTTTGCATAAAAGCCATTTAACTTAAGGACACCAAAATTTACCATGTTTATACCTCCTTTGAAATATCGGACTGTTGTTAGATATAAATTATACAGCTAAATTCAATTGAATGTTTTGCTAAATGTGTAAGAAATGATTATTCCGCTTTTAATCCACTCCTGTTTGACAAAACCATCTGAATTCAACCATGAATTGCGTCTATGTATGTTACTTCCCAGGAACGTTCTGTCGTTCAGTCTGGGTTTCTTCAGGTTAAATTACTGGGTTTTTAACCATTTTTCATCAAAGGAGAAAATAATACGAATTGGAAGAGATTAATAAATTAGAGGCATGTTACTACCCAACCACGAGGAATTTTAGTAATTTATCTGATTTATTTCTCACTTAGAATTATAATTCAGACAACAAGGGTAAAATATTCAATACAAAATGTAACACTGACCTCTGCGCATGTAGCAAACAGATCCACCATGCTGATGAGGTAACTCAGGTGATCAGGTCCCTCCACATGTCGCAGTATCCTCTCCCTACAATGACAGTGTGTGAGTTTGCATGTTTCAAAATCTTAAACTTTTGGATAAACTCTCTCAAGAATGAAAATGGGTTGCCGGTCAAAGCATCCCAGGGGTGCCAGCGGTTAGCCTGCATATACCAATGAGTTCATCCTTTGTTCCTAAAATCCGAATGATTTACGGAGAAACTCACCTAGTTTCTTTAGATTTGCTCATGATATAAGCCACGTCATTGTAGTGCGTCATGACAGCCTTCATTACGTATCCCTGGTTCCTCTTGAGAGGCAGATCCAGCTCTTCCACTTTCACCACGGCACACAGTAGGTCGAGGAACTCGGCTCCCTTCTCCTTGTGTCTCGCGGCCAGGTTCACAATCTTGTTGATCTGTCTTGGCATTATCTTCAGACAAGTTGTTTGATTCCCGGTAAAAACCTGAAGAATTAATTGTTTTGTAAATTTAAAAAATTCATGCGATGCGTGATCTCGTACTTCAGCCCTGAAATCTGATGGTGAAAGTTTTCAGCACAGGGAAAATACAGTCAACACTGAGCTACACGCAGAACTTATCGGCTCGATTTAATGAGAAGTGGGGTTTCAATTGCAATTTCCTTCGCTTTCATGTTTCAGAATGTCTAAAACGGACAAATGAAAAATAATGCACTTTCCATTTAGTGAAATTTGCTAACTTTGAGAACTTAGTTTTAGGAACACGAATGGTAACCTACAAGAAGTGATGTTTTAGCAATGTATAAAATTGCTCAAGTTGAATATTATCTTCAAAGAAACATGCATAGATGTGACTAACCTCCATAAGTGCTTCAGCCATTGGTGACTCGAGCCCCTCTATTGCGAGCAGGGCGTCCATCCTGTTAAAGACGTAGCTCTGAACATCCTTGTTGTCTTTAGTGAGATATCTCAGAAAGGTCAGCGTGGCCGTCAGGGCTTCACGCAAACTAGCGTACTCATTCTGGCGGAAATAATATAAATAAAGTAAAGTAAAGATTCGAAAGAATTAGACTATCAACGCTTACACTTAGTCACCGAATTCTACCAACACGATTAAGCCTGTACATGGTGCACATCAGGACCGGGATAGAACATAAAAATCCATTTAATTGCATGATTTTGTGAAACATGCTGTTTAACTGCTCTTTTAGAAGTGATAGAAGGTTCCTAACCAGTAACTCCACATCCACTTCCTGAGAGAGCAGATCGAACACAATGTCCAGAACGCCGTGGTTGATCAGAATCGTTTGGTTCATAGGATGTCTCTCATCTGGTTCTCCCGGCAGATGGCATAACCTGCAAACAATTACACGTATGAGCAGTGGTGGAAAGAAGAAAGAAAATTCTCTCGAAAACACTCCAGAAGTTTATTGTAACTGTAGTTCAGTTGGGTAAGAAATGTAAGTTTTTGAGTGTGATCTTAAGGCTTTTATTGATGGCTTGCTGAACTGTAATGCTGAAGTATAGGATTTTCCTCCCTCACGCAAAGGGCGGACAATAAATACGATGCATACTTTATTCTCTACTGCTACAATTTGTTTCTGAAGCACTTACTTGATGAGTACATTCATGATGTGTATGACGCTCTGCGCTTGTTCGTCTCCTATCTTGGCTTTAGAGATTTGTTTGAGGAAGGGAATTCTCCTCTGGACTTCTTCGTGAACCTTAATCGATTCGGGAGTTATCAGCACCTGAGATACATAAATAAAATATACAAGTTTATTATTCCCCGCTAGTCCACAAGAAGGAATTTGCGAAAAATTGTCAAAATGAAACGGTATCTTCGGCGAAAGATGACGAAAAAGATATTATCAATGCCAACATGATTTCCATTTGTAGCCGTTTTTAAATTTCTGTCTTTGTAAATACATCAAATTTTTAGTGTTGAAAAGATAAAATTCACTGATCTACATGTAAATAAAAAGGCCTGACTTTCAAATCTTGTCCTAAAAGAAATATTTTTCATCATGTTGTAATGTTACCTGAGCTTGTACAGCTTTCTTGAAGATGTCATTACTGGACGAATAGTACTTGTTGAGCAGATACATAGACTTGCGAACCATCTTGTCGTATTTGTAGTTACTCAAATCCTGTGAAGAAATATTGAAATATGTCACCATTCATGCATAGTATTCCTAGGAGCACGGATCGAAAACGAAAGAGAACCAAGTTTTGAAATCGAAATAAAGCAATGCCATACCACATTTTGCAAATTGATCAAAAAAGATTTTGAAGACACTAAAAATACAGTACTTGGAATGCAATCCAAAAGAAAAACAATGTTGTCTTAAAGCTCATTTTTTAAGATTGTTTTCATTTTTTCTAACTTGTTTTGTAACAAATGATTAGGATGCAGATTTGGTCTTACCATTAGGATGTCTGTGATATGAGATGTATTAAACAGAGCAGTGGTCTCTATGATCTGTTTCAAATCTCGTATCGCCTTCTTTCTGGCGCTGAAAAATAACAGTTCATTTACATCTTCTATGTCATATTCGACTTGTTCCATCTTAAACATTTATCAGATATTTTATCTGGTGTTAACATAACAATGTTCAATATTGGCTTTATCTCTGTAGTATTACATACTGTGATAAGGTTTTTACACTATGCCTGCAAATGGTTTTAGCTTACTTGGCCTCGTTTCCCAGATTGGTCATTTTCATTGGAAGAGCCATCATTTTGCCTCTTTCTGATTTCTCAAAGTCCTTGTACAATCCTGCAAATCTCTGAAAATTCAAACAGTTTGAAGGTGAAATGAAGACACTCAAATTGACATCGCAGTGAAGATCAGTGACTTGTGGATAAGGAAGTATGAAGCTAGTCGTTATGACACAAGCAACATTTAGAAAACAATAAGTTTCAGTTGAGAGTAATATCTTTGTAATTTGCTTAAAATCAACGTTCCCACATTGAAGACATCGACATAATATTTCAGGCCTAATTGTCTTGGTTAAATGTTTTAGTTAACGCGTTAGGCATCTTCTGTCGATGCCTTCAGTAAAGCTCTTACAACCTCGCAAGATAATGATCTGATACCCTTCTACATGTATGCATGTACTTCTACACTTTAAGAATCTGTCGTCTGTACTTTAAGAGTCTGTTGGTTCTCTCAGCCAGGATTTAGGTAACTGACTGACCTGCGCTACATTTAAGAAGCGTCTTCCATTTGCTTACCTCTAGTCTGGTATTAAACTCCAGATTAAGCAACAGTTCCACAACTTCCATCGCTCTGTGTTTAGCATCTACCACGACTTGTGTTTCAGGGCTCTGTTCAAATCTTTCGTATTGTCTGTATTTCTTCACCATGTCATCACTTATACCTTTAAATAAATTGAAATTTTAGACGACACTGATTCACAGATATACAAGTCAGATCGGCCCATCTTGTAATCTAGTACCTGAGGATCTAAGTAGTAATTGCCAGTGCAGTGACATGGCTCATCTAGTTCCTGGCCGAGTTAAGTAATCACGGCCTCTGTTGTATTTGGTTGGGTGACCATCCAGTGGATGCAAGAAAAAATAGCATGCCCAAAATTTAAAATATGAGTACCAGTGGCTCCAAAATAGTTGTGCTCTGGTGCTAGAATAAATTACTGTGGTGATAAATAAATTACAAGTGTGAGAATGTTTCTTACTCTTGCTCTTAGGGTATGGTTTATCGTTTCTTCCATCCAGTAAATCGAGTAAAGGTTGCAACAATGTCTTAATATCCTTCTGGTCACCATAGTAACCAAACTTCACCAGGTAGTGGACCAATCCTAGCACCTGAACATCAAAACAGTTCTTCAACATTTATATGACGAATTTTAAGTCAAATTGCATTGAAATATTTTACGTTTTCATCGAACTTAATAAAATGGGTCAAAAGCATGATATATTTTGGGTAGACAATAGAGATACATTGTGGGTGCTAAGTTCATTTAAGTACCTGCTCAACCAGCTGGTTGTGACCAATCTCAGAAGCTGTCATATCATGGTTATGATCCAAGAAGTCTGTTATCCAGCCTTTCAATTGGTTAAACACTTCCATGGACTCCCTGGGAGACTAAAATTTAATTTAAAAGAAAGTATATTACATGGACAAAGTGAATGACGAGAAATTTTAAATATGTAAGGAAAATACAAATTTGGTGAAAATCAAGTGATATTTTCAGGAAATTTCAGGATTTGTTTTGGAAGAGTAGGGAAATGTTGAGGGTTCAAATTGTATTTACTCTAATTTCATCTATAATCTATGCTTACTGAGACCAGTCTACTACAAATATAGTCTAGATCTTTGCTATATATCTAGAAACTCACACTAGTTAATGTTAATAGCTAAGTACATACTAGAGCTTGTGCCGAATATAAATTGTCATAACCGGTTATCGGTTTGTCTAATTCAAATAATAACCAGATATGTTTGGTCTCTTTTAATCTCTTAAAAATAGTGGAGGTACTGAGTCTATTGTCCATATCGTCACTACCGCATAAATTTCATTTACCAAATCATTACGCTAAAGAGGCCATAGCTTGTGCACAGCAGAATTGCAAAGTGATTAAACTTTTAGTTCTAAAATCTTTCAACATATTCCATAGCTATATACTTTCATGTAAACAACTTTCACAATGTATTTGCTACTGGTTGCATTTTCAAGTAAAAATGATAAAATAGTTTTGTTAAAACCAAATTCAAATATTTGAATTTGTCATTTTCATAACCGGTTTTGGCAAATCTAAACGAATAAAACCAAATACGAATACCGAAGCAAAGCTCTAGTACATACTTATTATCAGTTGTTATTAGGCTTGTCTCAACTAAAAGAAAATATTGTGGGTCACTTTCTTTAATTTAGTGGTTTGATTCATTCTACAACCGCCAAAAACATATTTGTTTCAGTCGAGACAATCCTATTGATCAAGATATATAATATAATATATAATAACATGATATTTATTAAAATGTTACGAAACAGCAAAGAAGCACACAAATGGTGAATAGTATCTGACATATTACAACTTGATTTGAAAAGACAATATATTATTTTTTATCTGCTTGAGTACGGTTGTGAGAGATAGATGTGATGACATCTTGCATTTAGACAAATTAGACAGAGTACGAATTAAGCAAAACCTCTATTGATTTATCTTATTAGTTTTAAACTAAAAACTAGATTAACTAAATACTACTTGGATTATCACTTATAATATTGTGATACAATCCTTCAAAAATTAATTTGTTGAGACAGAAACATTTTATAAAACAATGAATTGCGTACCCTTTTGACGAGCTAAAATCATATTATTGAACACGTATAAATTTATAGCAAAGAATTTTGTCAGCTAATGGTAGTCTGCTTTTCTATGTGTTTAAAACAAACTAATACTTTTATTCGTTTTAGAATAATGAAGTATAAATGCAAAAAATAAATAGAATAGAATACAGTGACATTTCTTGTTATTAAGCAAGCAAGTTGCGCCTTAAATTCGTAGAATTACAAGCTAGCAACTTATTTGCTACATTTCAGACCGGCAAATATCTCACTTGAAACAATATTTTATTCCGATTGAGGTTTTCCCTTTGTGTTCACACCTGTAACCAATTCTAAAGTATCTCCTTCACTGCCACACTACTAAAAATATGTGAGTCCAAACGCGCGCAATTGCAAAAAAAGCATCTTCTAGCTCGATATGCTTTGCATCTTATTAATTAAATTATGGCCTTTTTATTCACCAAGTTTATTTACATAGCGTATGGAAATAATTCATTTTATGTCTACCCCATGAACAGGCTAAATAATTGTATAAAATACAAAAAACCGTTTATCATTGTAACTTATCCTAGTCAAAGACCATCAATACAAGATATGCCTCTTCAAAGTAATGCCCAAGGACACCACATTAATTTCAATTTTGAATATTCCATTCATTACCAATACATGATTCCAGTATTCATAATAAAAATGATATAGCCACACCAAGAGATGAGACAACTGTTTGTAACATTTTAGTTTCTTTTGTAGAGACAAGTCTTGTTTGGCTCTTTGACGCAAAAACCCACACGAGTATAAACCAGTTGCCGGTGGCTATTTGAAAGCCTTACATCTATTGACTCCTGAAATCCTCCCAACTTATCATCCGAATAAAAGAAGGGATATACCCCATAATATTTATAACCCATGTCAAACATATCCGGAATATCCTTCATAAAATATACGAATTTTTGGTTAGTTGTATAATTTCAACTTTAGAAGAAGGTTAATATTTTTGTGGGTTTTTCTAAATCGCACATTTTTTTAAAAATTTTACATCATGTCTAAAATGTACAAATGAATAGCCATGTCAACTTAATTTCTTTTTTCTTTTTTTAAGATTCATTTCTTTTTGCACGAAATACAAAATTGTAATTTGTACTTACATCGTCAATGAGTTTCTTCATAGCGCCTGGTCCAGTTCCAAGTTCACTGTACACATAGGATAAATTGAGCTGATCCAGAATGGACTGATTGTTTCCCACATCAATGAACAAACCTGAAAATTAAAGGACTTTCCGTTAACCGGAATTGTGTTCCGAGTTTGGAGAAGAAAATAACGTGTTGTAAATAAAATAATTTCTGAAATTACTTTTTCCATCAAATGGATATAAACTTAGTTTTTCTTCAATGTAATAAAACTACAATTTGTTGGTCAAAAAGAAACAAGAGGAAATGCACATTGTCCTGCGCACGAAAACAACAGATAACAATGTGAATGGTGATTGTTCTTGGCCACCGATATATCCCCAAACTGACTTACTGATGATGAGATGAGCGTAGTTCGCCCTGAGTGAGTCGGGGAGCTCGTTATCACTCAGACAAGTGTACGCCTCTTGCCATGTCAGGTATTTCAAATCCTTTGTAACCACGTCAATGCAGTAAGAATTTCTTCCCTAGAAAGGAGACCATAATTATTTCAACATTTCCATGTTAAATGATAGATGATTGTAAAGTTCTTTTTTGGTTCAGAAAAACGGCAACGAGTTATTGATGAAAAGGACGAAAAGACTGAATTATTTGAAATAGCTTTGTGCAGTGATTGCACCACTTAAAGTTCATCTCAGCTAACAAGTTCTGTCGATGTATAGATTTTGGAAACCCGCGTTTGAAAACCATTATCTGATATTCTGCTGGACAAATTCACGATGTACTCCAAATAAGCTTGTGTAATACTCACGGTACATATTTTGCCGAACAGATCGAGTTGACTGACTAAGAAGTGGTATTCTTCTTCACTGGCTTTTCTCTGCAAATTAAAATATACCATCTTAGATGCCCTTTCTTCTGTATCAGATTGACTTTGATTTTGTGTTAAATTATTTTTAAATCTTTTATTCGGAGTTTATTAAGAAATTGATTTTCTTACAAGCTTATGTAATAAATAAGCTGCAGTTTAAATATGCAGTAAATGTATGTTGCACGTCTATACCAAAAGCCCATTAGAAACTACATTTGTAATTTATGTATGAAACGTTGTTTGATTTAATTATACCGTGCCTTTCCAATTTGAAAATAGCCATAAACTATTTATTAATAAGCATGGTCGAACGTTAAAGTGTTTCAAAATACATTGCATTAAACATGTGTATCTCTTCCTTACTCCTGTTAAAATATGTTCGTGTGTTATTTTGCTTAGTGAACCCTATCAAAAATTATGTTGTCTTGACGTTCCTATGAAAAATGACACATTGACCATTGGCTATTAACCATTGACCACCCCGAAATTTTATATTTCCACTTATGACTTTACAAGGTGCCATTGCAACCCAAATAAAACAAAGGTTGTAATATTAAGCTGTAAGCATTTGCTAAATAATTAACGTAAATCGTATTAAACATAATATAATGTGTGTACAGTGGTGGCATTGAGTTCCAGATTGGTGCGTCTCTGGCGCCCCCTGGTTGCCTCCGCGTTTGCCTGTAAATAGAGCATCATTTCTGTTGGATTGTATGGATTTACTTCTTTCGGTCTTATGTTAGATTTACTGTGAAAGGTGAAATGTTGTTAAAAGTTCATAAATTATGGTGCTGAAACTCTTGTTGGGTTCGTATTTTTACAGCATGCGCAAAGGCAGCTGTGTTTTGTTTTTATACCATGGCTAATTTTCATTTCTTCTTTAAACAAGTATTTTTATTATCACCACTCGCGGAAGAAAACTTTGATTTTCTCATTTTACTTTAATATTTTGAATCAGCGACCACTAAACCCTTGTGTTCTGTGAATAAATGGATTTGTTTCCAGGTAGAAAATGCAATAGACTTTTTAGAGATAAAAACATGATCTGAAATAGTAATGTTATTTACCTCACAGAAGTCATCGAGACTTTGCCAGTTTTGCCCCAAGTCCTTAGACACGTAAATTCTCTTGTCGTTTTTCTGTATGGCAGTTCCCAGTTCGGTTAGAAACACTCCACTCTACAGAAAAAAAGAGTTTATTATTAGGTAACGTTGTTGTTACAGTAACTAGACAGATTCAAACGGAAAAATTATTTTAGTTTTTGAACAATAGAATTTTATGCTGTGCACTTTTACCCCTCAACAGCCTCCTTTTTTGGGAACACATTGTAAACTTTGTCCCAGTTTGAAAACTAAGCTCTTAGATTTCCGGGACTATTTTTGACAACAGTTTGTGCAAGTAAAAGCCAAACTTTGTGATTTTCGTGCGAGTACAAGCCGTAGTGTTACATAAATGAGATAGTCCATCATTTGATGGATAGAGAATTTCATTGCGATTACAGCTTGCAAGTATGACAAGTGCAATTTTAAGCGAACACGGAAAAAGAAATCCTTAAATAAGTGCCACCGAAAGTTGCCACTAAAAATGCAACATAAGAGTGTCAGTAACTTCATATTGGCAGAGCTCGCAAATCATTGAAGGGATCAAAAGTGACCATTAATAACTTTTTGAATGTCTGCACACTTACCCTGTCATCAACCAACCATCTCTTACAGACATATTCTTGGTTTTCAGGCATTGCTACCCCTTCGCATACACAGAGAACTCCAAGCAAATCCAAAAATCTGTATGTCTGCAAAAGAAATATGGTCCATAAATCTCTGAAAGATGTGAAGTCAAAGACTATCATCTTTGGAGAGAGTAAATGTGTGTAGTACTTACCTTGTATCTCTTTGCAAGCCCAACAATTCTATCGATCTCTTCTCTTGGAATTCTGTCGATGATTTTTCTATTGTCTCTGATTAACTCCGTGATCATGGTCGTTGCCCGCTCTCCAATTTCACCCTAAATGCAAAATTTTCCTATCTACAGATCTGCCAAAATTGTATACCAGTTCAAGAAAATCCTGTTAACTTGGAAACATTAGAATTTCACAGCTGCTGCTGGTTCAAATATTAAAATTGACACAAACTCAAATCCAATTAATACAGAAGATTGATTTACTTTGGAGTATAATAGCTTACTTACCTACAAAGACATCAGCATTCTTAATTCAAAATAAAAGGATTAACATTTGAAGTTACTCACCAGCTCTTCATACTGTGTGCTGAAGTATTGGATATGTTTTGCAAAGTAGAGCTCGTTTTTGCGACTGTCTCCGAGTAAGTAGGTCTCCAGCACGCCGTAGGCCTGCACGAACGCCCGCTGCAACAGCTCGTTCCTCCGCAGGTCGGCCGGCTTGACTGTCAAATATCGCACCAACAGGTCCACTATCTGTAAAATTAAAATGTAGGTAACCCTTTGATATTTCCGAAACTGTTTCTCCACAAAAATGGCAACTTTTTAATTCGTCGGTTGCAAATTGTTTGCTTTTTGATAGTTGACTGTTTTACATGGGAATTAAATATTCCACGCTAACGAACCCTTTTCGTCGCATTAGGCCTATCTTGTGACAATCAGTCTATTCCTAAACCTCAGTTGAGAGAAATCTGCTTTTTGTCATTTTTGACTTTGTAGTGTTATTCCAGAATCGGGATCAAAATTTCTTTGATGATTAGCACTAATTAACAGAAACACACCCTCAAGTTTCTCAGTAATTTCTGTCTGTTCTTGCTTGGGACGCCATTAATAATCATGAAGGACTGTAACTCCTCTAAAGCCTACAAAAATAAAACGAAGCATTTTTTAAATTGATATTTTTCATTAATGCTACGATTTTGATTCCATTCCGTAAGTTTGATTCAATATGCATAGGATCTGCGTTTGGCTTATTCTTGAACACTGATAAATTGTATTGCTGTACATTTATTTTATGAAAACATGCACAGTGAGAATTTCTGTTATCCTCAAATGTGACAATTTCTTAAGTTTTCCACGGTCTCTTTTAACAGGGTTTTCACACCTTGCATTGTTCCCTTAGTACGAATAATAAAGCGACCTTACCCTTGTGTTTGCAAACATCACCCTTGGATGCATGTATGTACTTTTATCAGCCTAAAATATATACAGTATTTCCGAATTAATTCCAATTCCAAATTCAAATAATTGTATTCATCTCTTACTAGTTATTTTAAAAATAGAGAAAGCGATACAAATTTATTTGTTACTGTGTAAAATAGTAGTTAACCATTAATACTAAAGATACAAATAGACTATTGAAACAATAGAATTTCGTCACAGGCATTTATGTAAAAAACATTTACAGAGGACCATAAATTTATTTGTTTTCAACTGTTCAAAATTTATAGCAATTCCATGTGCTACAATTGTTATTGTTGTAACAATACTCACATCAAGGCACATGTTGAGCACAAGTGGCACCATCCCACAGACGTAGTTAAAGTTGTCGGTGTCGACCTCAGTAACTTCTTGCAGCGTGAATGCGTCATCGTACACCCTCTCCGGTGCTACACCAATCTGATTAGAAAAAAAATATATAGTTTATAGTCTTGATTTTTAACATTTTACTGCTATCCGATTTGGGAAAAATAATTACTTAACACGTACCTGTTTAGAAGCAGATTTATCCCACTTTAA
Organism: Haplosyllis anthogorgicola; assembly: GCA_038406195.1. NCBI lineage: Eukaryota > Metazoa > Annelida > Polychaeta > Phyllodocida > Syllidae > Haplosyllis > Haplosyllis anthogorgicola. The sequence goes on along the minus strand of JBCAUI010507483.1, from coordinate 2,007 downwards.
TCCACTGACTCCTGGGTCCTGAGAGAGCCTTTTTGACTCAGTTTTCTCAAACTTCTCATCTAAATAGCAAAAAATCAAGAAAGTATTACTATAAATTCAGTATTAGTCTGTTGAGGTCATCTTGTTAAGTGCGCTCGTAGAATTTCACACGGTATCTTTTTTGCGACCAATATACAGAGTGAATTCCGGTTGTGTCCACAATGAAGAGACATGATAAAAAAAAACTTCAAAAACAGTCAATGTTTACAAAATGAAAACATCAGACCACCACAGATGCAGATTACAATCGTTTACCTTTCAATGCGTGAAGCCATTTGTTACTTATCACAGTCTCAATTCGCACGTAACTCTCAAATGTTATATCATCAGTCTCCTGTAAAGAAAATATAACCGTATGACATATTTGATTGATTACAATTTTTTCTTCTTGTTTTTATTCCTTGTTCATCTATGTTTTATTGATAAATATTTAAGTGACATGACAACAAGATTGTACTAAAAGGAAAGTGAATTTCATAAGATGGTCAAAGTCATTATAATAATTAAGGACTTCAATTCAAATTTAAAGGAAAACAAGAATGCCTTCCAATCAAAGGCCAAACTGCCCGCTTTGCAAAAAGTCCTTAAAGTGCAAATCGTTATTAAAACATGAAAAAATTACAAAAATCTAGAAATTTGACCTTCAAATGACCTTGACCTTCAAATGACCTTGACCTTAAAATGACCTTGACCCATTTGCTTGTCTCAGACATCATAACATGTTATATTCATAGACAACACTAAAAAAATTGACACTTTTTATTGCTGTGACCTTGAACTTGACCCAATGACCTTGATACTCAAACGACCTAGATATTATAAAGATGTACCACCATGCAAAAAATGAAGTTTCTAAGTCAAGCAGTTCAAAAGTTATAGCCCGGACAGACAGACACACACACACACACATACACACACACACTCACACAGACACGACTGAAAACATTACCTTCCCGGATACGCGGGCGGTAATGACATTTATTCAGTAATTATAATTGTAAGATACCTAAAATATTGAATACATTTCAGGAGTGGACAGACGAACGTTTGACGTGGGATCCAGTGAAATACAGTAACTTATCTGATATTGTAGTCTCTGCCGGGAGAATATGGCTTCCAGAACTTGCTGTAATAAACGGGTAAGTACTTTAAAACTGTAGTGAGTAAATTCTTGTGCAAAATATAACTGCAAATTGCTAGTGTAAATAAAAACAGACACCATGGACAAAATGTATTGGACATCAAAGAAATCATTGAGGCGTATTGTTGTATCTGACTAAATACATGTAAGAGTAATAGTGAAGTGAAGGCATTGTTTGATAACTGAAAGCGTTCCTCTATCAACCTCCAGACAAATATTTAGTTTCCAGTCCAGTATAATGCAGCTTTTTACATGCTAAAGAACCTCTGTGGAAAGGCCGCGATGGATCCTCTTAACTCGTTAGGTATGTAATAGAAATAGGGTCCCGGTGACACTTGAGTATCATCTAATGGTGTGGGTAACATTAAACATGAACAAAATGTTCTCACTTGCTTTTTGTGTGATGAAAGTTTAAGTCATCTTCGCAAAGAGAATGGTTGCAATGAATCATAATGCGTGTGTCTAAATGGGATTATGTGCAATTATTTGTTGGCCCCAGCGTAGCTAGGGGCCTACTTGATCAAACAATTTAAGATTCAAACGCTTTTTCTTTAGTTAGGGCCCCCCACCCCCCACCCCCACCCCCATCATGTGTGTGCGTGTGTGTGTGCGTGCCTGCATTTAAAGTAAGATTTATTTAGATTTCCCATTTCAAGCTGTTTTGGCCCTAATGTGCATTTAAGGTAACAATTAATTAGATTTCCCATTTAAAGTAACAATTTTTGTCTGTTTTGGCCTTAACGCGCATTAAAAGTAATGATTTACTTAGTTTTCCCATTTAAAGTAACGATTTTTGTCCGCTTTGGCCCTAAAGTGCATTTAAAGTA
>JBCAUI010507472.1:0-12819 GCA_038406195.1 Haplosyllis anthogorgicola | reverse complement strand
CTATGAAGTCAAAAATTGAGGACGAGGTGTTGGGGATGGACCCCCCCCCAGGTGAGGACGAGGTGTTGGGGATGAGGTGTGGGGATGGACCCCCCTCCCCCTTCTTCTTCTTAATACTTTTATACCTGACAGGAAACCTGTGTTTTTTCTCATTTGCGTGATAGACATTTTACCCGGCCTACCCGGGTAATTCTCTCGTTTCTAAATTTTGATGCTTTAGACATCACTAATGTCCGGACTCCTCATGCTTTGCTGAATAGGTATTTTAAGTCCTGACCCAAACGGTCTTGTTCGTGATTGATTTAATGATCACTCTAATGAAGTCCAGTTTAATCACACAAAACGATGTAAAAACGAGACAGCCTTTTTGCTGCATGTGTGATATTAGAAGACATGCATCATTCCAAATCCTACACACGTCATATCCTACCGACAGACATTTATTTCATTCACATTTTCTCATTCTTTAACCTAGGAATATGCTTATTTTTTGAAAAATGGTGTTGTCAGTGACCGACCGACTCCCCAAAACACCCCCACAATAATCTACCAACGTCACTATCCTGCTATTTTATACTCCTATTGTTTTACATGTATTTGTTTTGTTTACTTTTTTCCACTACGTGACTTTTGTTTCCAAGTCGTGATGATCGGTGTACGACTGTTGGGCGAAACACTGTTTGTCGAAAGACTCTTGATACATCGACAGTATGCAGACAGACACTTTGTCAACAAGACAGATTGTGGAAACTGTTTTAGTAGAAAATTAAAGTGTGATATTTTTGGCTGATTTGGCATCATTACCAAAGAGCTTTTGGAATTTTGAATTTTCTGTCATCTGTTGTCATTGTCATCATCATTGTCTGTGCACACTAACCCTGAGCTCTCTATTAATCATAGAGACTTTACATCTTACACACATATCCACCCATGTCCTATCGCAAAGCCCAGCAAAACTTATGTTGCTGCTACCATTATTCTCAAATTGACAGCAATATTTGTGCTTTTCTTTGAACCTTACTTCTGGGCATGCAGTTAATGATAAAGACTTTATATTTGGCTGTATTATGCACCAACATACCCTCTTTTTTCTTGTATGAATTATATTGATGCCATCTGTATTATCAATTTGTTCAATTTATGAACATCAAAGTCAAGATATGCCATAATAAAAGTATTAGGAAAAAGTAATTTTTTCCAAATATATTTCTACCAAAGTTTATTTTATAAAATGGGCTGTCCACATACTGTCTGGAGCCATAATGGCAAGTCCACCAAGAGTCCTCTTGCCGTAGAGAGATTCGCCGAATAGTCGTTGTCCCAAAATAGCAATCTCCTGTCCAGCAGATCAAGAGATCCAGCAGGAGGCGCGTGTTTGACCTGAAAGGGTTAAGCCAATGATTGAATTCCAACACAACTAATGTGACGAGAATAAATAAGCAATCACGACTCGATAAGCATGTTTGGTAAATATACTAAACCGGCTTTCCCCCTTGTATTTTGAAAACCCACCTCATGAAATTCCATATTTGTACTACTCTTCACCCTGTCTTAACCTTTTTTACTAGCTTATCACTTTTAATAATATCCACTTCATGGTAGTACTTAACACTAAATATCAACTCTGTTTTTCTTACTCGCCCTTTTTTACATTATATTTAATCTGCTGGAGAAGCCAGTAAAATGCCAAGCTTCGGTGTTTCCTTTGTGCTGTATCATCAGCCAATCATATATTTTAACTCTCTTTTGCATCACAATAAAGAATAACATTATAGGGTAACAAAGGGTAAAGAAAGATAACAAAGCTTAACGGTTGTCGTTTACTGGGTCCTTCGTTTTACCGCTGACAGAAAGAATCAATTGCATAATTGGAAACTCTGCCAGACCGTGGACATTCCTTCCACCCAAGTTCTCTTATTAAACGTTCACATTAATACACAATGTACAAAAGAACCGAGAACGAAAGAAACGATGCATGTTGCTGTCTTTCTGCAATGTACATGTAGACATTCGTACGTCAACAACAAAATCTCAGGAAAGGCATGGCAGTGGAGTTTTAAGCCGCTATGCTATTGTATTGTGGCTTATTGGATCGACAGAAATCTTACCTTGACTTCTCAACGGGCACAACAGATTTTAGAAGTTGGGACCCCCCGTCTCCCCCTTCAGCCCCACCCGAACTCGAAATTCCATTTCTGGCCATTTCAGAGACTTTCTGCAAAAAGGTGGACTCGGACTGGGGAAAAAACCTTTTCAGTGAAGTAAGGTATTAATTATTACTTACTTAGAGGTATTTTGAAGGGGTGCAACCCGTGCACGTACATTGCGGCTTCGTGTACCGTTAGGATATCTCTCGTTACAGTAGTCTTCGCAGAAGCGAAAGACTTCTTTGAGCGTCACAATAAAACTGCTGGAAGCTCATATTAGAAGCATCAATGGAAGTATGAGAGCAGGTAGACTCCCTCCCCACCCCCACCCAGGGATCAGGCGGACAGGTAGGTATGGCAGTTCGCTGGCATGTGGGTCTGATCTTTCAGGGAGAAGGATCCGCTGACTGTTGACTTGTTTGCTGCATGGAGCAGATGTATCTCACCTGTCAGGGTAGACAGAAGGATCCCTTTCTCCACCTTGCCCGTCAGGCAGAGGGCTGGTATGGACAGTGCTAACGTTATGCAAGACTATTTTCCCAGTAGGACAGTTCTCGTTCATACCTGCATCGGTGCCCAATTGTTACTATCTTTGTAGCCAATACGGAACTAAATTACCAGACGATATCTAGTATTTGTGTATGCTTTATACGTGCTACATGTAGAAACTTTCAATCTGAAATGAGAATGATAGTTAATTTTTATCCACTATCTTCTAACCTTATTCTAGAACAAGAATGCCTTCCAGTCAAAGGCCGAACCACCTACTTCACAAATTCATTACAATGCAAGTAGTAACTAAAACGCAAATAGTTATTAAAACATGAAAAAATTTCCCAAATCTAGAAATTTGATCTTCAAATGAGCTTGACCTTCATATGACCTTGACCTATATTTTGACCTTGGTCCCATTTACTTATCTCAAACATCATAACATGTGATATTAGTAGACAACACTAAAAATTTTGACATTTTTTATTGCTGTGACCTTGAACTTGATCCAATGACCTTGATACTCTAACTTGACCTAGATATTATGAAGATGTACTACCATACCAAAAATAAAGTTTCTAGGTCTAGTGACTCAAAAGTTACAGCCCAGACAGACAGACAGACAGACAGGCAGACAGACAGACAGACGGACACACACACACACATACAGACACGACTGAAAACATTACCTTCCCGCATAAGCGGGCGGTAACAAAATGGCAAATTATTTGTTCGGTTCTTTCTGTGCCAGAGTCCCAAAAGTGTAAGACTCACGCTGAATGCGCGAGAGTTGGCATCTCTGCACCTCCCCCTCCCAAATGAAACAAATTTGATACCGGGGTTTTTTTCAGGTATAGATAAGAAGACAAGATATTCTTATTTTTAGCATCCATCCAATGAAGTTACATTTTGATACAAAAAAAAACATAAAATGATATGTCACCAATTAACGTATTCCATATCTCAAAGCTCCCCAAAATTTGGCCGGCACTTCGTTTCACAGCTGAAGGGAATACGGCATCAAACGTTTTGCTGAAATATACCAAAAGATAAGTATATTAAAAACTGCGGAGTCGTGGACTTACCATTCTTTTAAATGCTCGTGTAGTCAGTCTAACGTTTCAGAGGTTAAAGCGCATGAATGCAAGTGGGTCTCGCTACATGCAGGTCAGCGACAATCAACCCAAACCCATTGAGGTGTTGCACAAATAGAACGACACATTAACAGAAATTCACTTTACTTACAGTGAACTCATAGTGAAATAGAGTTTTAGATTACCTGGTTCTTAAAATTTGATGAAAAGTAACAGAAACTTGTACGTTTTCATCTGATTTAAGTAACCATGCAATCTAAGATCAACTCCATATGGAGTTTATTAATTAGTCTAATAAGTAAAGCGAATTTCCGAAATACTCAATTGTTTGAGCAGTCGTTTAGCGATGTACACAATGAGAGCAATTCACAGAAAACTTCATGCATGGCAGATTTAGTAACCTGAGTTGTCTTACAAAATTATTTCCTGTTCAAACCATGGTGACCAGAATTGCATCAAAAAGATGGGAAAAATTACGTTATGAAGTTAAGAAAAGATCATACAGGTGTCACAAAGTTTCATTTTGTTTCCCTGATGCTTGTGAATTCTTGTTGTCATTTTAGGCTATTTGCCTTTATCAAACAGCTCCTTCCAATACGAAAACATAATTTAAAACGGGTACCAGGCATTACAAGGTGTATTGCTAGACAAAGAGAAATTATTGAGACGCACTTTACATTTTTGTATTTCACAGAAGTGTGTCAATCGAGTAAATATTCCGTTTCCAAATATGGTCTGACATCCATGACAGTTGCGGCATCTTACGGAAGGCACCTCCTGCAGTTTATTCGTATCGATATCCACCGTCACTTTTGCGCGGAGCTGCCTGCTTATTGGGCAAGACGTCCTCCCAATAGAGATGGGCGGGGACGAGCAGAATAGGTGTTTAACTAAGTTATATTAACAACGAGTAAGGCTCATTTAAAGGCTAGTTAAATACAAGGGGCATTATTGGCTTGAGCTCAGGGGGTGATTTGTGTTGTTTGCCTCCCATACAATGATGCTGGGAAAATAAAGGTGGTTGATATTGGTGGACCCCGGCACACGTGTCGACCGATATTCGAGACGTAAGCACACAGATTCTACAAATATTCCCGACCCAATTGACTTTTGATCAGTTTCAAGAAGGGAAACTAAGAGGACATAACTAAAAACGTCTTTGACATCTACGCACAAGGAACGTTCTACATTTTTTGTCTCTAATTATAATTATTATTATTGCTTGAAAGCTGCATGGAAAATTCCGTATTGGGTCAAGAAACTATATGTGTGTTTTTGCTTGTCTGTATGTGATACAGGGTGCCTGAAAATTATTGCAGTTAAATAATTCAAGAAACGAATCATTATACTTTTGTGAAAGTAAGGCGCATCTTATCATTCTACTTGATTCGATTCATTTGATTCATAATAATAACAGATACAATTAACCACGATAAGCAGCTAATTATAAATGGCGGAGAAATTAGAAGACATTGCAGGTTTTCCATAATAACCGGGTGAATCGGAAATCTACATGGGTGATGACAATAGATTAAGGATCTGCATCTAAAGCATTCTCTCGCATTACCAATTGATTCTGGCATCTAAATCCTTCCGATTGGTATTGCTCTGGTACACAGAAGCACTGGGGCAGCATCTTTATTTATTGGATTATTAGATGTTTTCGACGGAACAATAATTACGCCTAGAAAGACCACTTTAGTGGCGACTGATTATTGACAATCTTCGTTCTTTTTCCTATAATGAGAGCAAAACAGTCTGTAATGATGAAATAATAAACTGCTTGATTGATAAGCTGGACCTGTTTGTTTGATGGAAATCGGTTCAGTTGAGCGACGAGGTCGAAGATAAACTGTTGAACCAGTTAAAACCCTTTATTGTTACATTTACCAAGGTATATCAACAGCCAACTAACTTGATATCTGGCGCCTACAAAGATTTGCTGCTCGCAATCTGTACCAGTAATTGGAAAGAAGAATCAAATTGGACGTCTTTGAAGTATTTTCCAATAAGGTTTGGAGAACTCACTGTCAACAAGTGACACTTGCATTTAGACAATTTGTTAGTGATTTATTGGTAGTAAATTTCTAAAGAGTTGGAAGAATTAAGACCATACAAGGACAAGATGCATTCACAAGTGGGAACACCGAGTAGTTTAGCGGCGATGGGCCACAACCCGCTGTTGGCGGCCGCGTTCACAGCGCAGCAAGTAGCCCATCAGGCGGTCACCTACGGAGCTGGACAGTCCGGCGGCGGATTGTCGCAGATCCATCCCGCCTTCCTCCATCCATTCTACCAGCTTCACCCGGGCTTCGGACAGCTGCGACCAATGTTAGCGGCAGCAGCGGCCGCAGCTGGAGGCCAAGTTTCCGCGGGGGAAAGACCAGGGTCAGGCGGGAAGTCTTTCACGATTGATGCCATACTTGGAAGAGACGGAAAAATCCAAGCATCCGAGGCGGGTGGCACAGACACCACAGCGGCGACAAGCAGCACAAGTCCGCGGGCTCACACCTCGGGGAGCAGGGACTCCGGCGCGGGGAGCAGTCGGCTCGGACCTGCTACTGCTGCGCTGGGAGTTCTACAACATCGCCAGCACAGGCTGCAGAGCGCCGGACATCCATATCTGACAACACTAGCCCAATGCACGGCTCCACTTGGCTTCAGATCTGCCTTTTCTAGTGCGACAGGTAAGCATTTGATTTTACTATTTTCATATCAGTATCCCGATACTCAATTTTGACTGCGAAAAGGTTTATTTTCGGATTTCGACCAATTCACATAATTTACATTCGATGAGCTGGGAAATAATGGCAGAAATAACCGTTTACACTTCCACTCAAATCAGCAGGCGAAAGATAAATTACAAATACACGTACCGGGTAGATGAATTTGTTGCTAGAAATTTTCCCATGCATGGCTTCCCAGCTATAGAATATCAGAAAAAGAATGCTGATTAATTATTCAAACGGCAATTTCTAGTCCTGTAAAATCTACATTTGTAAAATCTACACCATGATTAAAAAAAATAGATGTAGATCACACTAATTACCGCCAAGAGAGTACAAAATTATACCAAATTTAACCGTGGCAAACTCTATTCGAAATTATCATATTTCGGCAAGCACCTTGAGGAATATTTTTAAATTGTTACTTCACAATTGTTTAAAAATCAAGGTTAGTATCTTGAATAATTCTGTCTCTGAAGGATCTTTAGTGTTACAATACATAGTAATGGAAGGTTATACAAAAGTGACATCAAATTCCGTGTAGGGAATTGTACACATGTTTAATAAAAGGTCATCTAAATTAACTTGTAGCGGATAGGTTTCATTTTCTTCTTTTTGTATCAGCTGAGTCAATATTATTTAAGATGAGTCAATTACTGTGTCAAATTTGTCAAGCTTAGATTCAACTTTGATTTAACAATTTGGGTTTTTTATACACTTGGTGTCAGTACACAACAAGACTAAATCCAAGCGTAAAGAATGTCACACGGGGAATGATGGCGGGGTTCCTTTGTCAGGTTCAAAGTTTTTACAGCAATTTTAAGTCACAACTTAATCAAATTCAAGTTATTGTTCAGTGTGTATTGACAGGAAATAAGTAAATAAAAACTATTTATCGGGCTTAGCGCAGGTAGAGACAAGTCACTTTAATTCTAAAGATTAAAGACCCCTGGGAATATGGCTTTTCACTTCCCTCCAAATTTGTTTCTTTTAAATCAGCGTTAAAGTCATTTGAAACTCGTTGTGGTCAATTGCTATGCATAAGAGATTCGAAAAGGTTTTCAAGCTGTTAATTGAAGTCAAGTTTGATAGACTATGACTCGGAATGTTCTGAGTATGAAATTTTCTAAATAGATTTACCATAAAGAAGGAGAAGCGTAACTTTTTTTTCAAAATTTGTTAAAACTTGTTGCCGACAACTGTTCTGGAAAACATGACTTGAAAGATGGACCGCATTCACTAAAATCAGACCTGTGTTGTATTTTATTAAGATATATTTTAACTAGGGGTCGTAATCGATAAAATTTTATTATTGATTTTTATCGAAGTCTCTTTATCGATAATAATCAATTGTCAAGTCAGGACACTTATAAATAAAATGTAAATGAAGACATAAAAGCAGGGCATATTTTGTCAATTTCCTCACATTTATATGAATGTTTTGGTTAAACTAATGAAGCCACTTCACACAGAAATGTACTTCTTTGATTAAGGCTCTTATCTTAAACTTGGGTCAGTGGCTTCCCTTTTAAATATATTTCTAATTTTACTTGTGATTGCAAGTGGTGTATCCACATTCAGTGGTACTTAAATTGGATTACTTGATAATCAGTTATGAAATTTGGCTACAATCAATTTATCGATAAAATTATTTTATCAATAATAATCGATTGTCGATAAAAATCCGCAACCCCTACTAAAAAGTAAGGATGTCAATGAGCCCACGAGTTGATTACAACTTGAGCCGAATGTGATCAGCTCATGGTTCGATGTCTTGTGTTTGACAGTATGCTTCAGAGGTTGTGACTGAAGTGTATGCCTGAAGCCACTTCACAAATATTTACTTAAGTGTAGGTCAGTGAAATCCCTTCACACTGACTAAAGTGTTAGAGAAGCCAGGAACTAAATGATTAATAATCATGTGGAATTTCCTTCATTACAAACTTCTTCAAACCTTTTCTCAAGCAGAATGTCCTGTGCATAAGTTGGTAGCAATAAATAGCTCGAGTTGGCTCGAAACTCGAGCCAAAAATGCCGAGCCAACTCGAGTTGAGAACCCCTTCGAGTTGACATCCCTACTAAAAGGGTAGGGTAAAAGGTCGTCGGGGCCACATGTGGTGCACGTGAATGATGATGTTTCAATCCATGGAGTCTGTGTTCAACAGATAGATGAACAAAAGGCTTATACGATCAATTTTTCATCAATGATTATTTTGGTTATGACCAAAAATTACGTTTCAGTCTGAAAAAGATCACCCCGGATCTGTGTTTTAGTTAGAAAACAAAAGAATTGCAGGCTTCACCTTTTAATATAAGTGGTAGCGAATATATATTATTCCCAGCACTTGAAAAGAAATGAACATTTCTTTGTGTGGTAATAATTAATTTCTTGTGGAGGGTATTGTTAAACATGGAATACAAGGGCTTAACAAGAAAATCCGTAATACATTTGAAAAAGTTTCGCTGGTGATAAACCGTAACAAATTGTATTCAGTCACTGTGTAATCTTTTTTATGAATTTATCATAACGTTCAAAGTTTTCTTGTGATTCCTATAGTAACTATACGGGTAACACAACACAGGTGGCTTTCTAAAGATTATCTATCATTGAGTCCTTTTTTTATTACAGAATCTTTATGGTTATTATTAAATACACCAATAATCGTTACTGCGAGTTATTACCCATACCATTGTCCGTTTGTATGTAAAATCTGGACTACGACACGTTTGTTAGTAACAACCGTTTGCTTGGAAACGAAAAGTATATTTAAGGACACCCGTGTCCAGTTACCTTTGGCAGAATTCTTATACATTTGTCCAATTTAATCAACATGTTCTCTTTTAAAACAATAGTTACGTGGATTACTGTTTGGTTTACTCTGGAATATGTAGCAAAAGGTTATTTGAGCAAAAATATGTAAAACAACTTGTTTACCTTAGATATATTATATCACAGCATTGAGTATATTGAGACCAATATCATACTTTATTGAAGTTAAAGCTGAGTAAAATCGAACAGAGAAACTGAAATTGTTTCGCCAGAGTGTGAAAATGATCAATTATTCTCTCTCCAAACGTTACACCATTATAATTTGAATTAAAATTCATGTAGTCTATTCGCTTATTTTTAAAGTAAATATTTCAATTCATGTCAGGTGTTATAATCACGGAACCAGAAGACAAGGGAGCACTGATCAACACAGACGTGTCGTTTGAGTGCGAGATTCAGGTCGCTGTGTCTGGAAGTAATAATCTACAGTGGGTTAAGGTAGGTTGCGATATCTGTCCACTCTCTTTTGGCGAACCATTCTGAGTACCTACCTTTTTGTACTGTGACCAAGTGAACACACGAGTCTATCGCATCCTAACGTTTTTGAACGGAGTTTAACATGGTCTCGGGTTTTTTATTCACAGCTTCTAAAATTTCCAGCCCAGCAAAAACTTTGAGAGCGTTCGGGGAAAAATCCACGCTGCCTTGTCAATGAATAATAACACAGTGTGAAATTCTGTTGTTCCAAAATTAAAAGTATAATTTTGAAAACGTTTGAAAACTTGGCATAGCAAGGAAGGTCATAGTTCTAAAAAATCGAACAAATAAAAGTTTCAACGCACACAAGAGCACAACGTCATGAAAATGAGTTACGTTAACTTGAAACAGTTTCATAACGTTCTAGGTTTATAAAACGTGTTTCTTGTGTTTTTCCTCTGAATACACAAATAAGGTTCCATTTGGAATTGATACTGAAATGTCTTTTCAACTGTAATGGTAAATATCTATTCATGTCCTTTGTTTAGTACACGGACGGCGTGGCAGAGGTAATCGCCAATCAGGATGGTGTTGCAGACGGTATGCAGGGTTACGTACTGCATGTAGTCGAAGATAACAAGCATCTGAGACTGGATATAGTGAACGTCAATCTGGAGGATGAGGCCAAGTACGAATGTGTAGAGGACCTAGCTTCCGCAGACCAAGTCGCACCCTTTTACCTCAACGTTTCTGGTAGGTAGTAAATGGCTGCGACAAACTATTCGAAGTATGCATTTCATTTTGCTAACAGTAGAATTTCACTTGATCCGGAACTGTTATTTTTCCTGAATCGAAGACACATCAACAAATGTTTTTTTTCTAAGATTAAATTATATGTATAAAATTCGAATAGGGAACAACAGAAATTCTTCTTGTGCTCTTGTTCTTGTTAATTTTAAGAGTCATTTCCTATTGTTTTCAATATTGTAAACAATGGTATTGAATATTAGAACTCGCAACTGGGGAACACCGAAATTAGGGAGGCACAACATGAACCCTTTACCTAAACTTAAACATTTAACACATACATTTTGAAGTTGCTCCAGACTTCACGGACATCTACTGGACCAACAGAACGTCTACAGTGAAGGTGGGAGTCACATACAACCTGACGTGTGAGAGTAGAGACAGTCGTCCCGTGTCGTCGTTTACCTGGACGCGAGATAACGTCAACATCACTGCCCAGGCAACAGAGTGGCAAGGACCTTCTGATGAAGACGGTACAATGACAAACGGAAAACGGAATTACAAGCTGTGTCTTTCATTTGATAAAATCACAAAGTGGATTTCCATTGTTCTCAAAATGAAGGATCAAATTGAAAGAATTTTTCCAACTAGAAATAAAAGGATGATTATTTTAATTTCGCGTTTAAAAACTTAACAAGGAAAAATGTGCCACATATGAAAGAAATACATCTCTCGTTATGTTACAGTATGTGATGGTTTTTTTTCTTTTTGCAGGTTACGGAGACGCCTGGAGTAATTTACCAGTGACAATCGTTGAAGAGGATAACGGAGCCACCTATGTGTGTGATGTGAATGTAGGTGCGGTACCTGCCGTTGTTACGAAAACCATGGTTGTTCGATTAGGTAAGTGAGTGTTAATAATAATAGGCATATTGCCTTTGCAAATGTACGTGCTCATGCCCATTCTGTTTATGTTAATATATTCCATTCATCTGTCAAGTTTAGACAAGATATTAACTATAAAAGTTCTCATATCCATCTTACAAAGTCTGCAAAGAAAGTAAACGATAAAACGAAACAGCACAGTACAAAGAAATTGTATCATTTTGGAAACGAAGCGAACAAAGGAGAGAAGGAAAGAATTTCACGCTGTGCGATATTGTTAAACTTCTGATATGATTTCCATGTACTGGAGCTAATATCTTCATACTAATTGCATAAATGAACTTTGAGTTGGCTTCTGAAATTAATTTTTACTGGACATATGTAGTCATAACAGTGGTATTTCTAATAGAATTAATATGCTATAACTTTTTATTTTTGCAGGTGCATCCTCAATATCATCGAGTTTTATAATTGTAGTTTCACTACAATTAGGTTTCCTATTGACAATTATTGGGTCCGCTTATTCATAAAGTCGTAATAATAATTATTCGTACTAGATTCATTAAGAAATCAGGTATAACTTATGTCAAAGATTTATGTTCAGCTAATCAGCACAAAATGCGCCCGAGTGGCCATGAATACTGATGTCGAATAGACTATGAAGTGTGATGCTACTTGTTCTAATGATGTTCAAACATTGGTTCGAATTTATAACAAATAGGCCCATTAGTATCTATGAATAAATTTTCAGGAAACCAAAAGTTAGTGTGTTGTTAACAAATAAAGAAAAATTAAGTGTTAGAACTTAAACGAAATTATCCGATACACGTTTTCTGTATCATTAGAAGGATTTATTGCTAATTAGGTAATCAGCTGTAAGTGACCATCACAAGGGATTAAATCGAAGGTTCTGTAGGAAAATTACACATTATCGAACATAGAATCATCCTCAATTGAATGTGGCTATGAGAACATTCTGCCATCAGAACTGGTTGTAGAAAAAATATGACTTCTTTTATCATTCAAATTAACGTTGGATTATCAATTGTCTTTGTATTGGGTAAGTATTTATGCTATATCTAAATGTTATACATGTGTAAAATGCTTCGACTATCAAAACAATGTGTTAACAGTAGAATCTAAAGCTCAATACATCCATTTTGTGAGTTCAGCTGCGAGAGTTTGGTGCGATATTACTGCTGGTCCAACCAACACGTCAGTTCTTGTTGGTAAATCAGCTTCATTTTACTGCGATGTCAAAGGAAATTTGGATAAGAGATTTGAAACATTACAATGGAGGAAGGTATGAGCTATCTAAATTAATAACGAGAGAAATTACCCGGGAAATCCGGGTAAATAGTCTATGACGCGTGGGTGATAGACTACACTGGGTGATAGACTGCACCTCACCTGGTAGGGGGGGGGGCTGTCTGCACCTCACCTGGGGGGGGGGGGGGGTCTGCCCCCCCATTTTTGCCCCA
>JBCAUI010507461.1:0-12820 GCA_038406195.1 Haplosyllis anthogorgicola | reverse complement strand
ATACACACTAAGAAGGAAGCAGCCAGCACGGGTAGCCAGCTAACCGCACACCCGAGCTTAGCTACTTACCACAATAGCATGCACTATATTGATGTTAAAAAAAGCCGAAATATTTAAATAGATGGCATAGACATAAAAGGAAAAATCTCAATTCAATTCCAAATAAAAATTAAAGTGACATTTGGTGAACATATGGAAGAGAGGACATAAAAAATAATTGATAGATTCCCATTTCCATTTTACAGAAATAAGGAGAGATTACTCAAAATTATTTTCGAAAACCCCTTATTTTTACATTATGGTATCAAAAGAGTTTTGTGATTACAAGTACAGATCATGAAATTCCTATTAAAAGTTAAGCGCCCCGCACCAATTGAATTTCATGCTGTGCTAATGTTGAGCTAATGACAGTGGAGCGCTTAACTTTTAATAGAAATTTCATGATCTGCATTTTATCTATCGCATTTTATAATTATAACGATGAGAGGCAACAGTGATCACAACTTGACAGAATGTAACGTTACAACATTAAGTGCCCTTGAAGAGGATGTGAGGAAGAGAGGTGAATTATGCGTCATCTGGGAAAAATGAGTTTTATGAAGACACTTTATCAATTATACTTAATGTTTCAATAGGATTATTTGGAATTTTTGGAAATGCTTTTGCCATTTTGATTTTATCTAAATCAGCCTCTATGAGAAAGAAACTTGTCAATGTTTTTCTTATTAACCAAAGTGCAGTGGATCTTGCAGCCTCAATATGTTTGGTGACTTTAGGATATAATAAATCGGATGCAAAATAGTGAATTTCTCGGGATGGAAAGCAGACTTGTATTGTAAGTTTATTGGATCACAATTTCCACTTTGGGCTTTGGCTATACCATCTTCCTGGAACTTGATTTTTATGATTATTCACACAGGTTAAGGTTGGAGCAGGGAGAATACTCTTTGAACTTGCCAACAAACAAAATTCAGCCAGAAACTGGCACAATTAATATTTATTTCTCAAGTTTTAGTACAGCTGCTAAGAGTAATCATTGAAGCTGGATACAATGCATAATTAACCATCCAGGATGGACAATTTGAACAATGGAAATCCAACCCTGGACATGACCTAGTTGCTACAAGCTGATCCAAAAGGTATAAAAGGCAGATGAAATTCTCATTCCTCATGAGTGTGTAAGATAGTTCCCTTACATACTGAAGAGAAGTAAGAAGTTACAACATGGCTAAGGGAGGTCTGTCAAAAACAGAGGAATGAGAGATTAACCCTCAGCAGTCTCAAAGGCATAGAGATGAACTGGACACTGCTGTAGAAGATTTTGTACAGGACATCAAAGACTCAAAGAAGGATGCATACAAAATGTACTTGAGCCGAGTACTGAAGGCATGCAGCACAATTACTAATCAAATAAAAGGTGCAAAGGTAGAGGACATCCTGTCCTCAGTTGAGGATAAAACATGTGCTATCATCTGAGATCCAGACATCTCACCATCAGCCATTGTCATAGGCACACCTGACTGCCCCACAAAAGAAGACTTAGAGAAAAAATTGGGCACATGCTTGTCAGGCAGTGTAGGCACTGACATTGAGGAAATGTATGATCACCTCTCCTGAGCACACAGGTCACAGGAAAACTTGCAAAACTCACCAAGGACCTCCCACTGGCTCACCTTATAGTCTTAATCAGGCACATTACCATACCCCTTGGCACTGTGAACATACCGATACAACTTGTCCAGCAGGGAGAGCAAAGCACCACAGGACATGACACCACAGCCAATGTCACCCAAGACTAAAAGATAGAGAACCAGATTTTACCAAGACCCAAGAAAGCTGTCATGGCTAAAAAGTCACAACACATGCCAATGCACTTACTGGCCACGACCACATATTTCTACATCGGGAAAAGTGTTTCTACTGCAGCAACACAACAGGCCATAGCAATAATCTTAGTGTAAAGCCTAAAGCACTGGCCACTTGCATCTCTGGAAGGAGATACAAAGGAGGAAGTCATGCAGATTGTGAAAGATCCATGCAACAACAGAAGTCAACAACAGAAACCACACCAGTGACTGAATGAGTTGATGAGCCCTCTACATCTACAGCACAAAGTCAACCCAGTGACATAATCAGAGGGTATGTGAAAGAAGACCCAGAGAGCCAGTTGCAAGAAACTCTGGAAGAAGAGGAAGGTGAGGAAACATCGACAGTGAAAACTAGATGGAGTTTCAAATGAAGGTCAACAGCCAAAGGCAAAGAATTCACAATTAAGAAACCGGAAGCAAAAAGGAAAAGTAAGACTGTGAGCAAAGCTGATGATGATGAGGATGAAGAAGAAGTTAAAGGTGATGACAAGACTCAAGACAAGGATAATGACCCAGAGGATCATGAGGATCATGACGATCTGAAAAGAAGAAAACTAGTAGCAGGACAGAAAAATATCTTGACCCAGAGGAAGAAACACTTGTTTTTCAAGTAATGACATTGGGAAAGTAATGATTACTCCTGGATTTTAAGGTTAAATTATATTGTGAGTGTACACAAAGTATCATTCATTTTTAAAGCCTATGTAGTGTATATTCTCTGGTGGAGATATCCAATCTTTAACTCTTTTTCCTTCTTAACAGTTCACCAAGACATGGTCATGTGTCAAAGTGTTCTGTCTCTAAAAGCAAACTGGAATTAAAACAGTAAAACTTTGGTATTTTCCATCATAGCTCAATGTGAACCAATTGAGGTCTTGAGCTAACAAAATTAATTTAAAAATAAACTTAAGTTCCACTAAAAGGAGGCCAAAACATTGGACCTTTGTGCAAAATTTATTTCTGGACTTTTGCTTTGAAAAGAAGGCCAGTTAAATCAAACTGTTTATATTCAGAGGTTTACACATGGTATTTTTAGTCAAATGTATTTTAAATTAAGCCATTGCTTCAATATTTTAATTGTACAAGGTACATAAAGTAGTGTAACTTTGTACCAAGTTTGGTTAATTTCTGTCAAGTATTTCTATTTTTTCATACAGACCTAATGTGTAAGGCTCAACTGGTCATCTTGTGTGGCCACCTATCATGTGAAATTGCTTATTATTTTAGGAGCTGAGTAGTACAGCCAGGGAACCAATTTCTTTTACTCTCTGCATATTTCCACACAGCATTTGCTGCAGGAATGTGTAACCCATGACTACAACTATTATTTAACATCAACTTACCTTTTTACTTAATGTTTCAGCAGCTAATATTGAGAAAATGTGTCATTTCTATTTGTGAACTGCTAATTCTATTTTATATTATCCAGGATGACACACCCAGTTTTGTATCACCAATATACTCCAGTATGAGTGACAATGCTACACTTCCCAACCAGCAAACCTCAAATATAAATTTTATTTCACCCATTTAAGTTGTTCTTCACTAATGATCTTCAGTAAGGTCAGTGAGTATGAAGAAAATTCGTAAAATTCTTTAGGTTAACCACATACATCTCTGATAGAGATCAGAGAATTGTGATTATTTGCTGGATTTGGACTGAAAGCCAGCTATAACCCTTATTTTCCTCATTTTTGAGGCTCTTTTCAGCATATCCTCAGGCAAGTATGACGATTTTTCAACAGATTTGACCAGTTACCCAGGTAACTTTGTGGATGCACCTATTAACCCTATGTTATTTGCATTTGCCTATGACTAGGGTGATTTTTCACCCAAATCAGCTAACTGTACAGGTACAATTGAACTTCTCCCATAGACATACATTGCTACAGGTCTACAGTGAGAGCAGCAAGGCTAGGACACTGAATGGTTGCAGGCACACTTGTTAGCTTTAAAGTACTATTTGATTTTCCTCAAATCAAGTATTTTTAGGCAAAACTTGTCCTATTTGTTTCATTACAGTTCCAAGCTTTTAAACTTGAGCTGGAACACCAAATTCTTTACCTAAACTCCTGTTGTACATAACTCAGGCTCATATCCCCACACAAATCATCAAAACATTGTAGTTTCTCAGGTGTATTTATTGTTTGCATAATTTGTGAGTACAGTATCATATTTTTCTTATATTTTGTACACAAAATCATTTTTTCACAACATCCCCATATCCCTAGTGTAAAACACAAGGTTGATATCAAAGTACATGCAGTTATTCACTTGTATTTGTTAAAACATATTTTATGTTAAGTAATTTTAGCTAGTGTATGTTGTATGACTGTACAGGAGTACACCAGGTGTGACAACATCCACTGAAGCATTTGGCAATGTAACGCCACTGTTCCTGATGTTTGGTGATGTAACACCACTACAGAAGCATTATTATCCACTCTGGTAGCATAACACCAGCTTAAATATAATGTACTCATGTTCTGGTGATGGAACACCAGTATAAATACTTAGTTTAGTAATTTAAATCTTATTTCTTGCATACAATGCATTATTTTACATTTTAATATGGTATATATGTTGCTCTATCATTCCATTATTTTAATACTATACAAAGTACCACTGAACACTTAACAAACTCAGTTTATACTACATATAAACTTCCCCAAGGTAGGAAGGGATGAACAGTCCCATTTATCATATTAAATGTACATTTGGTTTATCAGTGTTACTTTGGCATAGATCTGCCACCAGAGCATCAGTTCCCATGGTATTGTATTGTTATCTTTACCACTATGTGTCAGCACTAGTAGTGTGTGCTGTGTTCTACCAATAGCAGCTCAGCTTGACTGAGATGCTCAAGCACCTGAGCACCGACCAATGGGCACCTTGCTTATCCTCATATAAAAACCAATGTAACAGGTTTCAGTCATTCAGATTTTGATATTCAACAATTTACATTTCTACTACAATGTTATATTGATTCATGTGACTTTGATTTGTATTTATTGAACTTAGACTATTTTGTGCAACTTAAACAATTGATTTTACATGTGCAACTGTAACACAGGAAGCAAGTAATAAAAGGACATTGCGTTCAAAGGAAACTTCATTGGACACTCTCATTGTACTTACTCACATTAAATGCCAAATATTAGCATAGAGTAAAGCAACCAGTTTGAGACGACAGTATCCTTACTGGTGTAAGGTCCTTGCAATCCAAAGACTCACGTAATAGCCAAGTGAAGTAAATCACCAACCCCAGCAGCACGCACGCACGCACCAACCGGGTTCCTACCGTAATAGTAAAAGGGACCCATCACCTTTCTCCATTGTACTCAACATTCGGCTGCATAAAGATAACAACTGAATAACTGTGGAGATAATAAAGTTTATCGCAACAGTTACAATCTTATGGTGAAATTGAAATTGAAATTCGCCTTTCTCCATTCTACTCGAATTCGGCCTACATAGAGAAAACAGAAGATGTGGAGATGATAAAGTTTCTGGTGAAATTTTCATTTTATTGTGTCATGCAACAGAACTCTTCAATACATCTTCCACCTAGATTTACCTGTTCAAAAAAATACTACATGGCAGTGGTGATATCACTGCTTATTGCTTGAATGTTTGATAGTTAGAAATTGTTAATGCATGACTGATGAGAGGCACACTGGCAGGAAACCGTGTTCACTTGACGCTTCCACTGTCTATTTAAAACTTTACCAATAAATACTTTTTTATCACAAACGTTAACCTGTCATCCCTAAAAGTAGGCTCATTGAAATGTTGTAAAAACCAGATAAAATATCCGAATAATCTTTTAGTTGGGACAAGCTGACTGTCAACTATAACAAATCCGGGGAAACAGTACACAAAATTCGTATCAGAAGTTTAACAATAGCGCATCAAAAGCACAGCGTAAAATTCTTTCGTTCTCTCCTTTGTTCTCTTCGTTTCCAAAATTATACAATTTCTGTGTACTGAGTTTACGCACAGCGCGTGATACTTGGACGGAGAATGAGGTGCATAGTTGGCTCAGGCACGTGATTGAGAATGTTACAACGTGACCCGGAAGCGGTACTTTAGCTCCTGAAACTCCTATCAGTTTTGGCTACATATCTAGTGAAAGTTTAGCACCTGGCAACAATTGAATTGAATGAGCTCAGCATGAAGTTCAATTGTTGTGAGGCGCTTAACTTTTAATAGTAATTTCACGATCTGCTATAGTACAGCATGTGAGGTGCACTTTGATCTTTTAGGGGTGCCACCTCCAAGATGAGAATTTAACTTTTTAAAATCTTCATATAGCAGTTGGTAAAGGCTTGGTGTATATTAATGGTGTATGCATTTTGTAGGTCATTACACAAAGTTGGTATCAAAACTTTAACACTGTACAATATGGGGTTTTCCTCATATGCCCTTATGTACACAAATGATTCGCTTTTTGTGTAATGTGCAACTCTATCATACAACACATTAGCAAGTAAAGGAAAATAAAATGACAGATAAAGACAGGTTAATGGGAGAAGGGTGCATACTGTTTGTTGATTACATTAATGTGTTTGACTAAGGGAATGTCTAAATGCTATTTGCATCACAGGGACTAATAACTAAAATTATTATCATCATCTGAGCTGAGTTAAGAAGGCACAATTCTTGCGTCAAATTCAAGTTTTGAAAAGCGCTTGATACACTACATGTAGATTTTCATAAATTCTTTCAGGAGAGAGACAATCATGGTTCCCCATGGCAACTCAAATCTTATTAAACATTATGGAATTTTAATGGTACCAATTGCTGTGATGATACCATTTGGATTGTTTGGATTTAGAAATGGACAGTTTGCAAAAGGAGTCTTGAGTTGTCTTATCAATTTTCTTTGTATTTTTAATTTCACTATATTACTTTTTGTGATATGTATAGTTTTGACAAAGATTTCTGATTTTTCACAATTTTCAAATTTGTATGTTGTATGTCTTTTATTAATGGTGACAATAAACTTCACACTTCTTCTTCATAAATTTTATAAGAAATATAATTTATTTTACTTGCTTCAAGACATTGTAAGTGTTAGGAAAAACAACTTAACAAAAATAGATAGTTTTCAAGTGTTTCTATTCCTGATTTTAATGGTCTTCTTTTTGGTTTTTATTGTGTATTCCAACTGTGACACAGTAATTGCTGCATTTACCAATAAGTATAATTTTTGGACACCTTTGACAAGTGACCCTATTTTAACAAAGATCCTTAATATTCTGTATCCAATGATAAGTTTTGTCACACTTTGGATGACATTAACTTGCACATGTTTCATGATAAGTGTTATTACAATCATTCTATCAAGAGAATTTGATCAATGCAATATTGATCTGGAAAATAAAATTAAAGAAGATAAATGTCTGACAAATGAAACATTCTCTAAGACAACAAACAGATTTTATAAACTTGTATCTGTTGTTCACAAAGTGGATGGAATGCTTTCTGACCTAATTGCACTCAATCTTGTTGTATCACTTGCATTCCTATGTGCTGCAGCTTATGCCTTAATAATTAAAAGTAGTGCTTCAGAAAAATGGACAATTGCATTATTCTGTTCAGTCCTCACCCTGATTTTTATATTGTCACAAGCTACAAACTTAAACAACAAGGTAAATCTCTTAAGTATCTGTCATTGTAAGTGGTTCTATAATTTTTATATTTTGTCTCTGGTTATTTTTAATACTATTTATTACAATTTATTTAGGCTCACAGTATAGTAGGAACATTTCAACTGTGCAATCTTGATAACATCTCAGATACAACAGCTAATGAGGTGCATTTTTTATCTTTCCAAACATCAGTGAATCTATGTTATCATAAATTTTTGAAAGTCTCTAAATATATTTTAAAAATTTTCCACAGAGTATTTTGTTTATGATTTTAGATGTGTATATTTTTACATGGTATGGCCCAGTTACCAGTTGGTGTAACAGTTTGGGGATTTTTCTTGATCACAAAAGAATCTGTAATGACAGTAAGTATTACTCAGTTGTCTCAGGTTATAAACAGTTTGTTCAAGCATTAGGTTTTCAAACTTTCAATCTTTATTCTGATCTGTAGTTCCATTTTGTACACAAGTTTTTCATGTCTTTTATTGTAACAAACATTTCTCCTTGTCAATTTTGTTTTATGTCTCTCTGTCTGTGTTGCAGATTTTGGGAACATTTGTGGCCTATGTAATAATCTGTGTACAATTTGCTGCCAGTGGGTGTAACTGTGACTGTAAAGGAGCATGCGCAGAACCTGCCTTCAATACATCTGTGTTAAACAAAACCACTTACTGAACATGCGCAGGACCTGCCTTCAATACAGATGTGTTAAATAGAACCACGTACTGAACATGCGCATCGACTATGTCTGTAAATTTGTTACATAGAACCATTTATATTAATCAGAACAAAATATTTAAAAGAACCATGTACCTGAAATTACTTGTAGAATTTCAATAAAATTCTGTCGTGATAAATTAATTTTAATCGCAAATTCATTCTAAGCCCTTAAGTATTCAATTAACCAAATCGGAGACACTACAAGACGTGCGAATGTACTGAGACATATCCCATGGTGAACTCAAAGCCTTATGCTAAATACAAGGTATTGCGAACATGTTAGAATTTTACGCGAGTTCTCTTGGATTTCAATCCCAATGCCAAAAGAAAAAAAACATCGTCTCTTTTTACTGTTTTATTGCAACATGTGAACCTACCGAATACCATTACAGAACAGACGTGTGAAAAGTCACACACTTTCTTCGAACTAGAATTTTAGAAATTAGAACCAGGCTGCTCATGTTCCTACCTTGTTTCCAAGTTCCTCAGCCAAGTCAAATGTGACCTTCGCATGACCAAGTGCGGGCTATTCCGGACTTATTATCAACACAGTCAGCAGTCAGCAGTTTTTGCTACCTGAGCAACAGACAGCTAAGTGATGAGTTTGTGCTATTTTGATTCAATCCTGACAGTAGAGACGTCATTTTATATGGGGTCATGGCAACAAGTGTCGCATTGTATGTGAAGGTAGCATGTACTCTCAGAGTAACCCTTTAATTGTCTCATTCATAGGATTCACCGACAAGGTGGTCGTGTTGGTTTATTAAAGTTAAAGTTAGATATTTCGCTTGATATGCCACACTTTTTTATTCTGATCGCACAGGAAAGGTGGTTCACAGCTTAACCTCCCAGCCAAAAACCCACCTGAGAACTCATCCAACCTTGGTGTAAGTTGTCCCTCAAGTGAGCCATCACCTGATGGTAATGCAATCAGGTGTCACTGCAGGCCATGAGATTCTGACATCCAACATAGGGCTGGGACCAATTTTACACCTTGGTCTGGTGAGGCAGCTTTTAGCTAAGACACCGGCCAACGTATCTGCCATGTCCAGGAATAGAACCTGAGCCACACTCTTAGAAGTGCTACATGCTAACCACTACACCACAGGGCTCATATGTGATGTAGGTCTAAACTGGTTGTGCAGTTGTTTCTAGATACAATGTGAAGATGTAATAGAAGCACAAATATTTAACACTGAGCTATAACATAGAGGTAATAGCAAGTTAATGGTAAAGTGCAACATGAAGTTATTATGTGTTTACCACGGCTTTATGTTATTTGTTTTTACTTCTCCCACATTAGTGGGTGTGTCTAGTGTTATAAAATTTGTAAAAGAGGAATGACAAATGTTTTATCATTATTACTGTAACTAACGCTGATAAGAAAGAATACAGATTAGAATAGCTACTGGTCTGAAGTAAAGACAGACATGAAACAAAAAGTGGTTGGTGCAATTAAGGTTCCATCATGTTTTATTTGAGATGAGTTGACATTTGGAGCCATGATTATTTTCCTCCTGATACAAAATATGCTATAGTAACCAAGGACTCCATGTTTTCTTATTCAGTGAAATGTACTAAATTCTGAAGTATAAAGTAGGTATTATGTCCTTATTTTTTTAGTTTATTGCTTCTCTCAGACTTAATTGATTATCTGCTGTTGTGTAATGCAGGATATTTGACACAATTGGGTGTTCCCAATAACCATCTGAGTCCCGGAAATTTTGTCTGCTTAAAGTTCTGGATAAATTAAGACCCGACACTACAACATAACACTTGTTGTCGTGACTCACTACAACATCAGCAGCAAATGACGTCCTTGGATCGTGTGACATCATAATCTGGATTGTGCGCCCTTGCTGCGAATCAACTTCAGAACAATTTGATCAATTCCAGGGGCGGATCCAGGATTCCTCGTTGGAGAGGGCGCCCCGGCCTTCAAGTGATTTGAGGGGGCGCCTTTTAATATTTTCCTCAAAAACCCCATGAAAATGAAAGAATTTTGGGCCGTTGGAGTGGCGCGCGCCTGCGGCGCCCCCTGGATCCACCAATAAATTCATTAGTCCGGAGAATAGGTGGTGCCGATATCTCAGATAGTGAAATTACTATTTAAAGTTTTCATACTTGAGAAGTATGTAACAAGTCTGGCTGACTGCGTGCTATCACCCATATACAGTATTAACTCATATTGACCAAATAGCAGGTGAAAAACACAAGTGGGTCTGATGATCATAGTGCTCAAGTGAGTAGGCACTCCAGCAACAAATCCACCCTGGCTTTGAAACCCAGGGGCAATGTCACTCAAGTCCAAAACAGAGGGTACCAGTGGCATCATAAAATGGTAGTCCGCGAGGCAAAACAAATTGCAAATACAAATGAAAAGTTGTAATGTGTTGTTTGCATTGTATTTTACCTTCATTCAACTATCAATTGATGATAAGCAGGATTGACTTTTACGTTTTTACAATTCAATTCAGATCACAAACAAATGTCTATCAGAAATAATGGATTTTGCTTTGCCTTTCATTAGAGAGCAACTGGTTCAGCAAACGTTTGGTGCAGTTGTACAAAGGAACCGTACTCTAGTGAACAAACGCACAACAAACAATCCATCTAAACACACTGCGCATTGTCAACAGAACAGACATGGGAAGTAGTGAAGTAAGGGAGTATTTACATGTCACTCGATCAGTGCACAAATACGCGTTTAACCGTATTATCACCGCTTTTTTCGAAAATGGATTCATTATCCATATGGATTTCACGTGCCATCATCCGCGTATCAGTTGTAGTCTGAGTGTCGGATTACTGATCACACTATGAAGGATTGCGTAGTGTTTCGCCGCTTACCTTCCTATCCGCCACTGTGGCCTTCACGCTGAGATAAACTTGACTTCACAGGAATTCCTTGCTCTGACATACATGCACCAAGTACATAAATTTGTACTTTTACATTTTGCTAGTTTCTTCTAATGGTAGACTACAGTGGTGGTCCAACAAGCAGTGGGCTGTTGTGACAAAAATGGCGGACAAAAAAACACTTTTTATGAATCAGGAACGTTATTATTCACGCAGCTAGTGCCATTTTTATCAGCCAATGGATACAGTTCGTCACAGTCAAGCACCAGCCTAATCAACTTTGAAGCACACTTTTTAGTATATTTCCAAGTAATAACTGCCTGAGACATTATCATGGTTCCAATCAAGATTTCATCAACAACGAATCATGGGATTCTCATTGTACCAATTGCTGTCATGATACCATTTGGATTGTTTGGATTCAGATCTGGACAGTTTGCAAAAGGAGTACCAGCTTACATCATCAACTTTCTTTGTATTTTCAACTCTACCTTGACATTTGTCATGTTCTGTGCATTTTTCATTGGTACATCTGATTATTCACATATATTTGTTCAGTTTCTCTCTTTCTTTACAATACTAAGTATCATGAATGTGTTACTTTCACTCTACAAATTCTACAAGAAATATAATATTTATTGTTTAATTGAAGACATCATCAATGTGAGGCAGAACAGTTTAACAAAAACAGAAACTCTCCATGTATTTGGATTACTTTTTGCACTGATACCCTATTTAATTTACATAACAAGGTATTGCTGTTTAAATGTTATTGACATATTTCAAAATGGCAAGGTAGACGAATGGACACCACTGATTATAAAAAATGCATCAGATGCTACCTTACTAAGGTTTCTTGTTATACTAGAGGGGCTTATTGGAATTACTGTATTATGGATAGCAATCTTGTGCACAAGTTTCTTGATCAGTGTCATTGCAATTGTCTTATCAAGAGAATTTGATCAATGCAGTGTTGATCTAGAGGCTAAAATCAAGGAATGTAAAGGTCTGACAAGTGGAACTTTTTATGAGACAACAGAAAGATTTTATAACCTGACATCTGTTGTTCAAAAAGTAAATGAAATGTTCTCTGACCTAATTGCACTCAATCTTGTCATGTCACTTGGTTTACTATGTGGTGCCATCTATGCAATGATGACAACAAATGGTTCACTTTTGGAATGGGTGATACCAATAGTCATGTCAGCACTCACCATGGTGATGATATTACCACCAACCACTACTTTGAACAACAAGGTAAGCTTAGATATGATTGTAACACATATTCACTATTCTAACTATCATTGGTTGACCTATTTAAGATTGCAAATTATGTTATTGTATTTGCTTTCCATTATCAATTCCAGGCTCACAATATTGTTGCAATCATGCAAATGTGCAAATTGGTTGATATGTCAGACAGCGTTGCCAACAAGGTAGTTGGGGATGATGTTTAAGGAACACACATTTGCTTTGTACTCACTGAAGTTAGTTAAGTTTAGGTTCCCAATAAATAATCTATGATGAATTTATAATTTCTACACTTTTCAGATGGGTGTATTTCTTCAAGGCTTGACACACCTACCAGTTGGTGTAACAGTTTGGGGGTTCTTTATGATCACAAGGGAGTCAGTGATAACAGTAAGTAACGAGAGAATTACCCGGGTAGGCCGGGTAAAATGTCTATCACGCATGGAATAACACAGTTTACCTGTTAGG
>JBCAUI010507450.1:0-12820 GCA_038406195.1 Haplosyllis anthogorgicola | reverse complement strand
AATAGCATTTGCATTCATTTAAAACACATTGTGGTCAATGTGACCAAGTTCTAAATTGTATAAAATGGCTTTGCATGCTCCAATTCAGTCCCAAATGCCTTAAATATCAAGGAATATTTGCATTCAGCCCATATTCCATGCCAAACAGCATGTAATATCTAAATAAATCGCATTCATCTCCTGTTGTGTTGTCTGGAATAGTACAGTTTCAGCCAAATGTCTGTTGCATCCTGGTTCTCATGTCCATTTTATTTTGTCTTTGGCAGAGTGGTTCATGCCATATCTGCCTCAGCTGTTATTAAGCCATCAACAACTGTTAACTGAATGTCATGTTGGGGCTACCAGTTGTCACCAATGAGGGAATAACGTTATGGAACTAATTTTAAGCTTTCACTTGCTCTGTGCATTCACTCCGCTTCACAACCGATTGATGCTAGGGGAAGAATTTTTCCTTCAAGCCTCTTTTATTTGGGAATAAAAGAAGGAAGGCTCCAAATCTAACACTTGCACCTTTGTCGAAATGCGTCACAATGCTCACAAATAATGTCCATCTTATAAACCTATTTATTTTGTCAGAACAAATTCAAAAGAAATAATTATATTCAAAATGTTAATTAATAGGGAAGAAGTCAAGGGCCTTTAAATTGTATTATGCATTTAATTTGATTAAAGAAGTTCTAAATTAAATTAATTTTACCGATAACAATTAAACTTTTTACAAAATTTCTGAATTAAGTAATAATTTTACCGATAACGATTAAAATATCTTAAGTGTGTCTCACTTGAATTGTACAATATCCAATTCATTACATTAGGTGTCAATAAGTACGCATGTATTTATGGATATTAAGGAATTACTTGCACAGTCAAGTGATATTGACGGCTATTTTTATCAGTATGTTTGTTCAGAGTCCAATTAAATTGTCACGTGTGTAATGAATTAAAACGTACTTTTATATTTACGGTGATGACTTCTTTTCTAACTTCAGTTTATCTTAATGGCCTTGCTTTATTAAAATTCTTGGCAATTTAAACGTTTGTGTGTTGGGCTTCTGCGATATGTGTGTCCTATTCTTTGTACAACACTTGTAATTTTATTATATTTTAATTGAAGAACAAAAAATTGATAATACTTGTCAAACTTCCTGGGATTCCAAGGAGAGCCTCCACTTCCTTTGTAAGAAGGACGTAAATGGACTTAACTTAATTTCGATGGGTGCAAAAGGATGTCAAGGCGAAGACAACATAAAACTTAGTGTCCAATGCAGCACTACATTCGTAATTGAGGTTTGACTCAAGATAAAAGCTGAAATCTGTGTAAATTGCTAACAAGACGATCACTCATTCGAAGTCCTATAGTGCAAGGAACTAAACGGGAAAGTTTACAGTAAAGGGTGAATACTCAGACACGTGTCCTTTCAACACTTGGTCGCAGGGCTTCAGGGTCTCCTGGCAACTCGAGCTAGATATAATGGGGATTTCTCGCTATGACAAGCACAACATGAAGTTGTATTGTCCTAATTTCTTGTGATGATATGAAGGGATAAAATCCAGAACAAATAGATTATATTTCCATGTTGATATTTTCAGTGCAGATAATAGCGCGACGGATGTGACGGATCTGGATGATGACGGAGGGATCTGGGGACCGGATTTCCGGCGTTCTGCTCTCTACAGGTACCAGCGTCCCGGAAGTCACGCCTTCAGTCTTCCGTCCAGATTAGGACTCAGTAAGTACACAGGCGTTTTCTATTGTAATCAGTGCCATTCAATAAGACAAAACAGATCAACTGAGAATCGCGTTTATTGCTTGATGGGGGGGGGGGGAAAGGTGCATCTTGTTCGTGAAACATTTGTTCCTTCCAAAGAGAAGGTCTAACTGTTCCCCTGACCCTGTGATATCCAAAATGTTGTTTATTCATGCAAGCAAAGCATGTTCAATATGAAGAAGCTGTTCATTGTTTTTGTGAAAGATCTTCAAACTGGACGCTAAAATTACTTGCTCACTGTGCGTTTATTCTAAGCGGTAAGCATTCTTGCTTTAATGAGTCACGCTATGTGTGCCCATTGTCAGTTCTGTATTCCTGTTTAGGAATTTCGGGAACATGAGTATTCGAATCATTGTGGTTTCGGCATCAAATCTTTATGAACCTGGTCCTTCAATCTTAATTTTGTAGTGCAGTGGAGTTGTGCACCTCCTTGTCCAAAAATCTTGTTGGAATCTCTTTCCAGCAATATTAATGTTTATCAAATGTAAAATACCTCAATCAGTTTTTGTTGCGTGTCAAACTGATAAGTTAGTATAACGTGAATTAGATAGCAACATATTTTTACAAGTTGATCATGATTAAGTAAAATCAGGAGCAAAATGTTTAATCCGTCAAATTACAGCCAATTTTGCAGCGTTTGGACCTAATATCCACTGTTCATAATAAACTACACACTACAAACAAACCCAGGCAAAGTTTAACAATAGTAACATATTGAGAGTTGACCGAGCGGGATCCATTGATCCCGTAGTTTATTGAACAGAACAATTTCGTCGGATCCAGTTGGTGAAGTAATCATGAAAAAGATCTATTGATTCGTGTTAATCCTTCCTTATTAACATGTGTCAACAGGCCTCGGAATTTTGCCTGTTTGTAGAAAAAAAACTCGGGAATACACTTTTTCATCGCATCAAAATTTAGCTCTTATTTCCCCAAGAATTAATGTGTTATTTACATTTCAAATTTTGTGGTTTGTATGTTATGACAAGTCAATACACAAATTTGAGCAAATTTTGATCGTTTAATAGCTTACTGAAGGTAAATGTACGTGCCATATTGGCTCGTCATCACATAAAAATCACATATTTTGAAAAGTAACTAACATGAACAAATTGAAATAAATAATATTTTTCTTCCTCCATTTTTTCCCGTTTCTTTATTTCTCTATTTTAAGTAAATCAATTCAGTAACTGTTCATTTGATTAATCGTCTTCGAAAAGAATCTTTCGGATAAGCGATTAACCGGTGTCAGTTTCATGCTCTATCAATATTGCAAAGGGATTTACTCCTCCCGACTGAACACAGCGGAACTTTGCACAGGAATTGAACTTATCGAATTCTTGATCAAATACAAAGATGTCAATTCCTGGGATTTGCCTTGTATTTATCCTCAGCTTAGTATTGTATTATTCTCTAGTAAACCATGCGAATTTTAGACAATTAACAACATGCAATAAAACAATGGAATGCCACATTACTGTAGAATATGTTGTAATTATGTCAAACTACCCTGAAAGAATAGCAAACACTGCTTTCTCCCATTTTAAGAATCAGTTACAAATTAGAATTTTCAATCATATAAATTCACTGGCATGAGCAGAACATAACGGCGTTCAAATTTATAACTTTAATTTGCAGCTTTTGGGCTTCATTATTAAATTTAAATAACAAAGAAAATGGAATTTCAAGAAAATTCATTCCCAGTAGTATTTTGTACCATAATATTTTGTACTACACATTTAGTAGCATTTTCTTAAATTCTTTCAGTGCGAGTGAACAGCCATTCAGCGGGATCCGCCGTAAGACAATCTACAAAAGATACGAATAGTCAGGACGCATGCTCCAAGTATCCGCAAAGTGCTGGCAGCAAAACTAGAAGGTAATTTTTAGTGGACTGAGATTCATCTTTATGTGGCCTCTGGTATCCACTGTTTCCTTTTTGGAGTGGCCCCCCGGTGTAACGTGCTCATCTATCATCTCTTCCAAACTTACCTCCCCGGATAAACTAGCACAGGTTCTTGGTGTGCTCCACATACCTCCCCGGTTAATCTGGCACAGGTAAAGGCTGCGCTCAGGAGCCTTCCCCTATTCCATTCAGCCTAACAGTTAAGTGTACCTTATCTGGCTGCTGGAATGACACTTTAAGCAACCAGAAGCCTCTTCTCCACTAACCCCTTATGCCCCAGAGGCACCGGGCCAAAGAGTTATGGGGCATAAGGGGTTAGGAAGAGGAGGCTTCTGGTGCCATTCCAGCAGCCAGATAAGGTACCCTTAACTGGGAGGGGTTTGGGGAGAGGGGCCTCTTATGCCCTTAACTCTGTGGCCTTGTGCTTCTGGCTGCTTAAGGTGCCATTCTAGCAGCCAGATAAGGTACCCTTAACTTGGAGGCTAAATGGCATGGGGGAGGCTCCTGAGCACAGAGTTTACCTGTGCCAGATTAACTGGGAGGTATGTGGAGCACACTCAGAACCCATGCTAGTTTAGCGGGGAGGTAGGTTTTGGAAGAAGTCAACTGAGCACGGGACACCGGTTTTAAGATCATACAAAGTGGATCTGTTGCTTGCGTGCTAACTCACTTGATCCAGAACTCCGAGGTAATCTTTTGAGAATGAAACCTTTGTGTTTTTAATCACTCCCAAATTCTGTTTCTATTACAAAAACAGCAAAAATAGTAAAAATTGACCAACAGCTTACTTTCCACATTTTAGCTTCTAACCAAAAGACCCAACCGTCATTTAAAGTTATTGTTTAAATACCAGATTCATAGGACAAAATGTTAAGTTGATGTAAAATGTTAGTTGTGTTTTAGAACGGGTTGCACCGAGATATATTTTTTTTAATTTTTGTTGGACCAGGGTCCATTTGTGGCCACTGATTACCCCTGTTCTGGACTTCATGCGACCGTCCCCATGGGTTTTAAATCCAGGGTGAATCTCGCCTGCACTCTTTCTTGCTTATGTGTACCCACCAATAGGTGTGTACACTGACATGTGCATACAGCATGGCTGGCTGGACTCCTCTCACATGCATCAGCCGGGATTAGAACTCCCGACGAAGTGGTGAGTTGCTCAATGAGGCGTGACTAAGTCAAACGCGCTTACCAACTGAGCACCGACAATTATTGTGTCCTATTATATTTCTCTTTCTATTACAGGGTAGAAAACGACCTGTCAAATGACGCAGGGACAAGTCCGAGCCGCCTACAGAGAGATGTAACCTTCACCAAAACCAGCAATGAACCTGTTGTCTGTTTCACCGAAAATGGTAAGACTATATAAAACTAGAATATAAAACTAGAATGCTTTTTGTAAAGCATGCAGAAAGGTGCGGTCGTCAATTATAGAACGAATTTACATTTGAGCCAGTTTGGCAAAAATAGCAAAGCATGAAATTTCATTGTTTCAAACATTGGTATTTCCAAAATGTCCTAGTTTGATGTACAAAGGACTGCGCTACATTACATTGTCAGTTATATTTTTGTACGAATGAACTGTTATACAATGTACATGTATATCATTTCAAGTTCAATGTGAATGATCTTTTTTTCTTGAAGGTATTTTAAAGAAGAGTAGTGCCAAATCTAGTCGTAAGGGAACGAGAAGCGGGAGATCCCGTAAATCTGCAAAATCTAAAGACACAGAAAATGACGAAAGGTATAAGTTATTTGTTTCTCTAACAGGAATGAAATACTTGTATACCTCATGATTTAGGCAAAAAAAAGTTGCAACTTAAACAGCCGCAATCTCGGTCAGCACGGAACGAAGTGTAGCTTGTATTTATTGCCCGTCAGGTGCTGCCACAATTGTTGAACGCACCATCACACAATTTTAGCTATAAAATCACGCTTTGCATGTCACACTTTACCTGCTGGTTGTAGAACTTGAATGGGTGAAAGGTGAACATCCCAGAAAGCCGAGCATGCTTAATATGTAAAACAGGAGCTATACAAATATTAAGAGGTCAATACTCACCGTACACTCAGTAAGCATTGAAAAGAGTATCACAGAGCAATTTGATGAAACAAGAGTTTCAATAACTTTTGCGTGCTTTTATTGTGACCTTCCAGATGCCAAATACACGCCAAAGACCAAGTGTTCTTAGGTACCCAGACTTTTAGATAACAACTTCTTAGTGTTAGGCGCGCAATCTACTCAGATATAAAACGGCAATACTTACTTGACTTTTGATCGGCAAACATTTTCTTCAGACCCCGGTCGGTGCTGGAGGACCTTGACGCTGCGTTTGACGAGGAGGAGATCGGCGCTGACGGCGACGGAGAGGCGCTCGTCTCCTTCAACGACGACGTCGTCAGCGACTCACAGACGGAAACGGACGTCAAGAACCTGGAGGGACGACACAAGATGAGTCTCCAGCAGATCAAGGAACAGATCCTCGGCTCTGTGAGTCAAATATAAATCTTCACAACATCATAACCTGAAACAACATGATTCAATGCTGGGCTTTTACAAATGTTTACACATGAATTTCCCTTGTTTTAAAATTGAAACCGTTTGAAAGAAATTTTTCTTTTCTGACTTTGGTGAATCCTATCAGGAAATTACATCTTTATTCGATCTAAATCAATTACATAACGCGTCTTTTTGTACTTTAGAGAGCAATCTCAAGTTAGCTGCCACCATGTTAAGGGGCGTAATGAGACAAAGCGGTGCTTGTTGTTAAATGTTCAGTCATCATTAGTGCTGATGATTTATGTACATATGCACTGTTGAGTGTCCAGCACTGGCCATTTTGGGTGGGAATACCGTTGTCAGAGTGACCGCGATATGCAAAATGGTTGTCCACCTTGCATTTACCAGACCATTTCAGCATATAAAAGTAAAATGTTATTGCGGATATCCAAAATGATCACACATTTGGGTTTTGCAGGTGTCCGGGATGGAGGAGTTTAAGGATTTCCTGAAGGACACGGCGGGGCGCCACCTGTTCAACTTCTGGATGGACTGCGAGATGTTCAAGGACACGATGGAGGACTTTGACGACAACGCGTACCTAGCCTACAGGAACAGACTTTTCAGGTAAAACAATGAGTACCTATCCTACAGTAACAGACTCTTCAGGTCAGGTAATTAGTACCTAGTCTACAGAAATAGACTCTTCAGGTAAGACAATGAGTACCTTGCCCACAGGAACAGACTCTTCAGGTAAGTCAATGAGTACCTTACCTATAGGAACAAACTCTTCAGGTAAGACAGTGAGTACCTAGCCTACAGGAACTCTCACTGACATTGAGAAATGATTGGGACATTTTGTATTTATCACATTGAAGATGTTGAATTTTCTCTTTGGATAACCTGTGTATGTTCCAGGCTTGTCCCAGCCACTATAAGATGATGTCTGAGCTTTCGTATTCACTCAAAGGTGACATTCTTGATTTTTGACAGTTGCAACTTCCTTGAATTTAACTTACTATCTTTTTACCACATGATCACATAAAACATTTCCTTGCATGTTTCAGAGACATTCAAGACAAGTACAAAATGAATCTCACTGACGAGGCAAGAAAACAACTGCTGAAGGCTTCATCAAACTCTATGTTGGGACACACGATATTCATACGAACACAGTACGACGTTCTGAGACGGATCAGGGCTTATTGGGTACCAAGGTTTCTTATCCATAAGGAAAGAATGAACCAACTGAGGTATGTTGTTATCAAAATAGAGTTATGACAAATTCAGAAAAGATGAAACAATATGATGACTCTTTGGTAGTTCTTCCTTGGAATATAAGTTAAAGCTCTTGCACTTCATGTGTCACTCGTTTAGACCAACGCCTGTTTGTCAAATGCGACTTCCAACATTTACGCCCAGTCGGGAACTCAACGAATCTTATGTAATCCTGAGGTGATCAGAAAAGGGACAACCTATATCACACCCACGGTTGAGATGCCCAATCTTGTCCTCTTTGCGTTTTCTGGTACCAATTTTACAACTGTGATTCATTTAGATCTGCCGAAAGTCTCTACCAACAGCACAAGGAGTCAAACTGAGATGTTCACTTCCCAGCGGTTCTGGCTCTCCTTTTGGCATCTGCTGGTTGAGACAAGAACTCTTTCCCAGGGTGATTAATTCTCTGATGAAATGAAGTCAATATAAGGCATAGAGTTCTATGAATTTGGGGAACAACTTGTTATTTTAGGGCATGTCTCCAAGCATTTATGAAATATTAAAATACAACTCAAGCGCTTCAGGTAGAAACTTTTTATGTCATAAACATTTATCACGTAATATGAACAGCACCCCTGAACCTGCAGACTACGACATGTAAGTATGGTGCCACGTAAGTCCTGAATAACATTCACAATAATTATCACAAACTTGTTTCTTTTACACGACACAGTAATCGATAGTGTAACAAATCACAGAATTGCCATGGTGGAAGATAAATCTCAAATCATCTCTTGTAATCACATTGCAGGATAAAGTGGTGTTCACAAGAGATTTATCTTTGCCTTAACCAACTTATAAAAATGTTAGTTATATCAGTATTTAACTTCTATATGTATAACATAGACATAGACAAGAAACACTAACCTTTAAACTAGACTACTATGTACAGTGGCAGATAGTTGAGATTCTAGAATTGTACAAGTTGTAATAAGCCATTGTAAAATAGATTAATTTGTACATAAAGTTTTGATTCTGTCACAAAAATAATTCAAAGGTAAATACAAAATACAGTAGTTCACTAATGTACTTCATTTTGTTCAACAATACACGACATACAACGTGCAGTTACCTTATGTGCAATGTCACGTATTCACACTTGGCACTTTTCGGATTCAATCACTTTACTAAAAATACATGACATTTTGTAAACGAATTGTTTAGTGCACACATCACGAAATTGGAACGTGCCTCTCTGGTCACGGTGTGAAATTGGGAGTTGCAAAAGAATACTAAAACATAGTACCAGACGCTTGGGACGCTTCATCCTATATTGTTATCCGCTTTAGGGCTGCATGGTACCAATCTGACATCTTGGTACGATGAGTCAGTGATTCACTGATTGTAACGTACAATAATAGTTACATAAACATGTTTCCACATTTTCGATACTAATACAACTTTCTTGAGATGTAACACACAATTTAATTGTACAAACAATGTTTCCAACCAAAAGTTAATTATCATACATTATCACTAGAGGAAATATGTTTCCTATATATGAGGTCATGATACGTTTAATGAAAGATCGCGTTATTGTTCACCCCTAAATTGCAGTTGTTTTTTTTCTCTGCTGACCCCTAAGAAATCAAAAGGTGTCAGTATCAGGGTTTTTTGATCATTGGGATTACATTACACCGGCAGAATTTTTAAAATATGGCGATTGAAAAAAAATGAAAATATAAATTGAGCTCTAAAAAGCCAAGCTGAAATCTAAAAAAACCTCCAATATTTGCTGTGTCTGACATGTTTCGCCGGCTACGTAAAATTTGAAATCTCCCTTTCAAAGTGCGAGGAAAATTTAAACCTAACAATGAAACCAAAAAGCCTGAAAATTATGGGAGCTCTACAAATTGAAGAGCCTAATAATGACATTCTCCTGAGATAATGTGTTGAAATATAATTCACTGAATTTACATTGCAGCATTGAGTTGAAGCCCGACGTCGGAGGTCCAGTCCCAGAGCCGGCGACAGAGCGTGAACAGCCGGCGAGAGAGCTCGTCTTCTTCCCGTCCATCTCCCTCGTCAACTCGATGCCGGTTGTCCCTGAACACGTCATGCAGATGACGCAGACCTCGAGCTGGGATAAAGTCAGTAAGGGCGGGCGGCGCCTCGACGACAGGATCAAATCCGCAAAGTGTCTAGTCAGGAGTAAACCGCATCACGAGTGAGTAAAGTCGACCATCATTGGCGGATCCAAGGGGGGCGAAGGAGACGGGCGCCCCCTCTCCGGCAGAAATTTCTTCCGTTTTCATGCAGCTTTTTTCCGAACTTTGGGCGAAATAGGGGAAAATTACGTTGGCGCCTCCCTACGGGTCATGCGCCTCCGTATGGAGGTTCTGGATCCGCCACTGAACCCTGTATTTTACGATCCCCTGTACTTAGATATGAACTTGGATTTTGGGAGTACTTCAGATCATGAAATTACTGCCAAATGTCTAATGTTCCACAACAACTTAATTTCATGCTGAGCTACTGAGGCGAATAATATCTCAGCGTGGAACACTATTCGCATAAAATTGAAAGTAATTTCATGATATGGTTGTTTACTGTCACTGCCATATTTTTAAAACACAAATATGTGGCAATGGAACAATGACCTGAGTGTAAAACATTCCCATAAATATCGAGACAGTGTCTTGACAAAAATGTCAGGATGAAAGCTAAGTAAAGTACCGAAAAATGTCTTACTGTAATTGTACCAGAACGAATGAACTTTACACACGGTAATTTGTACTCCAGTCAGCTTTGATAAATGAATTTGTTAAAGAATCTTAAACATGGCAAGTGCCTTATTTGTCGTACCTCAACTTTGGTTTTGATTCTTCTCAGAAAGCTGCAGGAGAGGTTGATCTTGGCGTTAATGGCGGACAAGGCGGCGGGAGGACCGTTCCAGGCCTTCCTGGAGAGGTAGGAAAACAATAGAATGCATCTGTTCCAAATAATACAAAGAAAACTATCAGGCTGACAAATAGCTGTTTTAATCATTTTTCACAATTTTCTTGTGTTGTTGTTGTTTTTTTGGATGGGGATATTTATTTGGCTGATTATTCCTATTTAGATGATTACTTTCTAAAATGACATTTCTATTCAGGGTATGTCAACCCAACATCAACTGGTATATAAGGAAGAAATGAAATACGTTAATATACAAAATATCCCCATCCATGACTATAAATAATACATTAACATTAATATTCTTTCTATGATTGAAAGAGAGATGCATAGGCCCATGGCAAGTTAACAAGTTGTGTCTCAAAATCGGTTAAGTAAATTACATTCTCATTTTTCTTCAGGCACAAGGATCCGGTGATGCTGTCGAATCTGTTGTTCTGGGAGGACGTGACGGAATACGGAGCGGCCGAGGACAGGTCTGCAGACAGGTTACTGAGACTGCACCGGGCCTGGGACATCTTCAACACTTACCTGTCTGTAGACAGCAAACACAGTATAGGTTGGTTACACTCTGATACACAGGCCTGGGACATATTTACTTGTGACAGTTGTCTGGGGAGGGGAGTGACAGACAATAGGGATGTTTAGCTTCAGGCTACGTAGTGCATGACGTGACCTGAAACATGGTTTTTGCAGGTTTTCACATCAGGCATGACCTGAAAATGCAGATTTTCAGGTTTTGTGTTACCTGATTATTTTCATAAGATATTTGAACAAAAACATATTCAAAACTAGTATGAAATTATAGAGTTAGCTTTTTCCTTTATGACCATGTCAAAATTTGTCATGTAAGTTTACATTTACAATACAAAAACATGAGTGTATGTTTGAAAATTGGTCAGGTTTCATCCAAAACTTGAGGCAAAACTTGAGTTTTTGGACCACGTCATGCACCACTTGACCTGCAACTAAACCTCCCTAATATCTCCATGCTCTTCATCGTAGAACAACATCTACAAATTTAGACATGGAAATGGGGGATGAAATATCTTTGCACAGCTGTTCATTTTAGAAACAATAGAAATTCACCCTATGGTTGAGTGTTATACACAGCATGAAAATCTATTGTTCACAAAATAGAAAATATTTCAGGAGCTATTCTTTAATTTGAGATCAGTTGAAGTTTTTTGTGTTTTTGAAGGTTTTTTTCAAGTTTTCTTCTTTTGGCACAGGCATTGCCCCTCGGGAAAGAGACAAGATACATCAAATGTTGCTGACGTCGGCCGATTTCATCAGCGCGAGAGAGTTTAACACAGCCAAGGAGCACGCGGTGGAACTACTGGAGAAAACGTGGGTCAGATACCTAAAGGAGGATATGAAAGCTTTCATAGAGTACGTAAAGTATCAAATATAGTAATTGAAGCAGCCTGGTATTTTTTAAAACAAAATTAACTATAAATGTTTTTCAAAATATCACTTGTACTTCTGCACATGTATCAT
This sequence comes from Haplosyllis anthogorgicola, assembly GCA_038406195.1. NCBI lineage: Eukaryota > Metazoa > Annelida > Polychaeta > Phyllodocida > Syllidae > Haplosyllis > Haplosyllis anthogorgicola. Next base: position 969 of record JBCAUI010507450.1, on the reverse strand, counting down.
GTCTCCACCTACGGTTTCAATCCGTTTTCCAATTCATCTAATTTGAAAACAAATCGATAAAAAGGTGGTGTTTTTTTTTTAATTCATTAGTTCTGCCTAATCGGGACAATTTTAGTGCCGTTTCTTGCTTGTATCGTCTTTTCACTTATTTTAAAATAACCCTTTGCAATGATTGACAAGTTTAGCCTATCAGAGATTGCTTGATAAAATCTCTGGATTTAAAACTGAAAGGGAGAGTCTTCCCACGTCCAAAACACAGATACCAGTGACACCACAAAATGTTTAGTGCCAGAATTGGAACTTTGACGGTTGCTACCAAAAACAAGTTATATTAAAAAATACTTGATCAATATTTGTAAAAGCATGTAAAAATTAGGAAAATTAGAGTGGCAAAATATAGTAGTTGTCAGTTGCTGGATATGATTGTGCTATGAAATACAGTTTTATTGTATCCTCAATGGCTCCTGATCCAGTTAAACTAATATATTTGTTTAAAAATTCCTGCTATTACTCATGAAACAGGCATGTAAATGGCTGATGTAAATATAATGCAATTACATAATAAAAATTATATAATTGCAAAATTCCTTCTACATGCTGTGATTTAGGCGTTTCAAAGAGATACAATATGCCCATAACTTTTTTAGTATTAATGGGGAAAAGAACAATTCATTCACAAAGTAGATACAATCGCCTCACATGAACTAAGGTTATTTTTATTTGATTGTTTGGATTACATTTCCCACCGCACTTTAACATCGGGATATCCAAAAATAAAAGCTGAAATATGTTATGCACTGCAAAATATGGTCACCTTGAACACAATCCATCGAAAGTCAATTGAGCAAAGTCAAAATTTTATTTACATTTACGAATAGTTTGGCTTTTTAGAGGCAAAGTTCAATTTTTATTTTTATTTTTTTCCGATCGCCGCACTTTGAAAATCCTGCCAGTGCAATGTAATCCAAA
>JBCAUI010507439.1:0-12821 GCA_038406195.1 Haplosyllis anthogorgicola | reverse complement strand
CATTTTTACTGTAACATCAATAAATTCTTCAAAAATAAATGGCAAAAAAATAATCTGATAGAATGGTTCGGTAATGGGTAGCAAGATAATAGTGTCTTTATAAATGAGTTGCTATGCTCAGTTTACGTCTACTGATGTTCATAAATTAACAGTTCAAATTCACATTCAGAAACAGGAAGGTATGACAATAAAGAAACCAATAAACCTGACACGGGAACTCCAATCCGGCCACTGTATTCTCGGTATGTTTCGGAAAATATTAATATCGTGGGACAGCATACACATGAGGCCACTGTGCAACATCCTACATAACTTGAACCTCAAGGGAAACTTTAGGTTTACGGTTAACTTTTATCACTTACCTGGGAAATAGGTACAGAAAGTTGAAGCCATGGTTGTAAGATATTGAGCAACTTATTATGCTTAATTGTTCACAACATATTAAAATGTCATTAGATTCACATCCTGTTTGATTCTGAGTACAGAGAAATGCTACAGCACCAGGCTCAGACACTAATTAATTTATCTTGTTATCATCTGGAATATCCAGATAATAAAGTCATTTTGGGTTTGCCTGGTAAATCGGTTATTTTAGTTTAGTTAAAGAACCATTCTATTTAGTTGTGATCAATACTTCATCATTAGACTGAAATTAGTATCAACCTGGACTGAAAATTGTCTTGAGACAAAAATTAGTTTAAAAACCAGACAGTTCATATTTGTAGAAAATTAGGTAGATTCGGTAGATTCGGCAGAAATTGAAATAAGAAAAACCCTCATTGTCTTCGATGTATTTGTTGATTTATTACGAATAGCATACAAGATTTCAACTACAGCGTATAAAAAGTATTCTTTTTGGCTGACATTTATCAAGACAATACGTAAATCGTAAGGTTTCCAACAGACCCTCCAACATAAAAGAGAATAAATTATAGACACATGTTATAGCGCTTATCACACTTCTGTTTGAATTTCTAGTGGAAAAAACACAGACAAAGATGCAAAAAATGGCAAAAAGTTAGGATCATATCCATTGAGAACACATGTGTCTTGGTCATCAAAATTGATGTACTGACTGTAGTTGTCATAGCCCAAAATAAGAAGTGTGACAGAAAAGATCTTCAAAAAGTAGAAGTCAGTAATAGAAAACTTGAAATGAGAATGTTTAATCACTAACTGACACAAAATTCTGAGTAGATCATGTCCTGTACTTGGTTTAGATTTCTATTTCAAAGGACTTGGTCTTGTGCACTGTGTGTCTGTGATCATACTTAATGTATTACTTTGTAAACAGAAACAGATGCAGTTTTCTTTGAATTTAAGTGTCTTTAGGTTAAGAATTTGATGTTTTTTGCATAGAAATTCAAACAGAAGTGTGAAAGCCGCTATACGTATTCAGGCAACATCCGATGGCAGAGGGAATGAGAGGAGCCCATTAAAGTGAACAGGATCCATTATACTCAATTTGCTTCCCCCCAGAACATAAAGATAATGGACCATTTAAGTGTCACTTTGTAACACCTTACGGCAGTTGTTGCTCTATTCTCACCGTAATGATGATAAAAGAGCCGGCTATAGAATTTTATTAAAGACAACAAATATAGATCCATTTGCAAAATGCACATAAATGATCAAGGAATATTACTGGGTCAGTTATCCACTTTTTCTAGCACTTTATCAGTACCAACGAGTCCAGGACTGACCACGAAAAGAGAACAGATCAGTACCCAATCAGTACCCCATAGGCCATCTTAATTATTTTAGTCCATATTTTCCTTCATATAAACAACATGCAACCTGTGGCTGCAAACCTCAACATTTGACGGAACAACCTTTGTTTAACCACAGCAGCAGAAAAGCCCCGCCCATCGTTCTGCTCTGGAGAGAACTATCAGCAATGTGACAGATTCGGGCTTTCTATTTTTAATGACATATTCGTGAAACTTTAATCCAAATATATGCCGTAACTAGTAGAAGTATAAACAAATCACCAACAATTACATTATTATATTTTTATCTTTTCACGTTTGTATCCATTTACATTGTTTGTCTGAGCTCGTGCTGTTCAAATACGTATTCATTGTGACACAGGTTAATCCAGGCTGCCCGGGTACAAGCTGTTTAGTGTACAGCTAAGCTTTCAACAGCTACATCTCCTTTGTAAAATCGTCCCAGGTGCAATTCTCAAGCGTGTCATATGTATTGTAATAGACAATTTGGGGAATAATATATCAGACTATGTAATGTACAGTAAAAGTAAAAACATTAGCTTTCGTTAGTATCCATGGGCTTACGGTTTTAACCCAGACTACTGCTAAAATAGAAAAATACTCTCCACTATTATACACATTTTTTGGTCATACAATTCAAGACAACTGGCTGTCAAGTCACTCATTTCTAATTAACGTCAGAAAGAGATATAGACTTTTCATCACCTGTCTAAATACTGTGAAATCTCACAGCAGAATCACCTCACCTCAACATGACGAAACCAAGAAGTTTATTGTCCCTGGGAAGGTAGTGTGGCACCAACCATCAATCACAATGGACTGCATTAGCCAACAGACAGTTTGTATGATAACTATACAACAACAATAGCTTTAGCTTTAACAAATGAATAGAAAATAAACATCATTCAGAAGCACCAATCAATTTTTACTACACAGACATTCTTGTAAAAAAACTTGCTTTATTACGGCTCTGTATTAATATTATCTACTAATCCATAATTTAAACTTTTTTTTTCATTATCGCTATTCATAATGCATATGACTTGCTTCACAACATTTTAGCTGGAAATTGATTTGTAGCATTTGTGCTACAGCAACTAAATTGATAAGAATATAAACTACCATTAAATACTGTTAATACAAAAGAATCCGAATGTTATAATCTATCATTGAGCGTTTCCTATTTAACTATTTCCCATTGAACAAAGTGTCAGAAACTCATAATTGTGATTTACGGCAGTTCATGGACAAAGCAAATGAGTTATGACTTTGTCTGAAGGACACGTATGTTTCACTGACCTTCATTATTGACAATTTAACAGTGCAGTGTTGATAGCTCTGACAGATGTCCGGGACGAATGCCTCGGGACAAATAGAGTACAATGCGGCCATGATGCCTCACTCTTGTATAGACCAATCTGGACATCGAAATTTCATCTGTGAAAGCATTTAGACATTAAACAAAATCATCAAACACTTGGAAGAGTAAACAGTGTTTTTTGTTTACCAATTATGCATGTATTATTCATAGACACTTGAAGAAAGCAACATTTTTATCCTTTGTTTGCACTGTAACTTTGTTCTGGTGTTGGTATCATGTTAAATTAAGTACGACAATGAAAATAATTCCGTAGAAATTTAGATATATAGAAAGAGGAGGCTGAGTCTAAGAAGTATTCTTAGTAAAGCAAGAGATAATAGGATGTGTTCCAGTGTAATTAAGAAGCGTATTATCTTTCCTTTTGTTGTAGAAATTGGAACATATGAAACAATAAACGAACGGAGTAAAAAATTAACACTCTATACTTCAGAAAAAGATGTTTTATGTTGGTAAGGTGTAAGTCATCTATTTAGGAAAGTACTTTGACCTAAACGCGGTGACTGATGAGCCTGCAGGTATAGAGTTTGCGTTATTTATTTCTAAACGTTTCCTGGTCAAATGGGATCAAGTCAAAATGTCAAGTTTCAAAAGAGAACTCTTCGTTTATGGATGCTAATTTTATCAGTGATTTGAGACGTCCCAAGACTGACATGTCCCTTTTGATGCTGGCCAAAATATGTAATAAGAGCAATTGACTACAAAATTATTCCATTGACAGCAATTCTGACTTCTTGTATTTAACATTGTTCAACTAGAATATTTTTTTTCGTTGATGCGGTGTCATATTAACCAGAATATGTGGTTCAATTGTTCGTATATCTATGTCTACGGCACCATAGCCGTGCCAAAAACACCATCCAGTACCGAAGATGAGACACTTAAAATCAGATCTGCTTCAGGAGTTGGCAAAAAAGTCCTGTCGTAACACTTATCCTCAGTAAACAGTGCAGATGGTTTGTTCAAGCGGAACACAAGAGGCTCATATTTATCATCCAATTTGCCTATTGACAGATATTAACTCGTCTGACATTTCCATTTAGTAATCAACACAACGTAAAGAAGAGATAAAGATCAATAAATTCTTGTTGCATCGTGGCATAGTTGCGTGTACTGGATGAATGCTACATATTAACAAACGGAAAACTACATTTTCAGGGTTCACTGAAAAATCCATCTTGTTTAGTTTATCCAGTTTATGTAAAGCTTTAGTATTCTTCATAAATAGAAATAGTCCCATTTTCGGAACAATGGAATTTCGATTCCAGATACTTTTTTGAATGTACCGTGTTTACAAGAGGGATTTTTGACATACTGGACTAAATATGTTTTCAGGTTCTAGCTATTTATGCTGTAAATTCACATTTATAGAAACATAATTATCACATTTATTGTCATCAATTGACAATCATAAAACTTTGAACTATTATCTGTCCACAAAAGTATTAGCTCAAAGTCCTGAGAAGCCTGTTCTATGTGCTTCTTTAAAAGAGACATACTTTATTGAGATGCACTTTACTTCTGCACAAAGTACATAAACTATGCAAACAGAACAGCTATGCTATTTCCACAGTGAACTGGCACTCAGTAAATCTCAATTACTCATCTAGTCAAATACACTTGTTCAGTGACCATCTATTTGCCTTGTTGACCAGGAAAGAACGGAACAAATAAGATCCGTAGTTTATATCTATACAGGGTTAATAGGGGAGAGACACGCAGACTGTTAGACTCCGTTTTAATTTGAATTTTTTACATCTAATACTCATCTGTAGGATTCTTCCAATGTCTCCTCATTCCATTATTGTAAGAAAATCGACTTTGTTCACATAATGGTACTACTTGTCTTGAAAAGTATCGTGAGCTCTGCACCCGAACCCGAAATATTTAATACGCTAAACTAGAACCAATCTACAAAAACCCCAAAAGATGTTCACAGTCAAATAGCTACGACTCCCTTTGTTGTTCTTTGTTCATAAAGATGGTTCATCATTATGATAACTGAAAAATAACCCAGATTGAGACACATAAAAACAATGCATCTTTGTGTTTGATGTTTTTAATTTGGAAAGGAGTGTAACAAACTAATCTCAAGCCAGATTAAACGGTTGAATGTCGGGTAACAAAGTCCTCAGGTTTGATCCAGTCCACAAGAGAACCCCCCCTTTTCAATTGAACTCTTGTGAACTTCGTTGTATGCATGACAGTCACAATCAATTAAAGTGGAATTTGGCATTGAGAATATTTAATATGTGTCAATTTCCTGTCAAAATATTTGTCACGACAGTTACTACAAGAAAATGAACAGCGTACAAATGATGCACGCAAAGAAAATATAAAGTAAATAATGTAAGAACTGTGTCGCTTACCCAGGTAAATTGAGTAATGAAGCCTGCTTATTGTTGCCCTTTTAAGATCGTAATGAATTGGAAAAATAAAATAATTTGTGGAGAAACTCTAAATAAGCTGACTGTTTTCAGGAACGTGTTAAATCTGCAGACATTGCACTACTGAACATGCGCACTTCGCTGTTAGTTAAGTTAACAGTTAGCAAAAATAACTTGCTGAAAACACCTGACATTTGATGACGCTGTATGTCATATTTGCATTCATTGTTAATCTAAAATTTAAACGCAGTGTTACTTTATGGCAAACAAAGTTTAAACCAGACACCGTTTATGGACATGGTCTTGGTTCCGTGTTAAATTATCCCGTTTAAATTAGATATTGATGGCTTTAAAGCGGTTCAATATGTGACCTGGAATATGGCCTCCTGTGCCTGACAGCTAATGATAACGCTCGATTCATTGCCCTTGATTTGTAATTTAAAATTACTTCCTCGCCATTTCAGGAAGTTGCCCTGCATGTCTTGAAGAAAATTTCTTAAGACGGAGTTCAGACATAAAGATACCAGTTCTTTTGGTGGTGTGTTGAATAGCATATGTATTCCCTATCAACATGTTCACCGATAGAGGTTTTAGTATAGATTTACCTGCCCAAATAGGTCCATTTGCATAATCTGACAGCTCGATAAGTAAAATTATCAACATCAAATCATGATATTTATATTAATTTGGGAACAAAATATTTCACGCTGCGTTATTGACGTGTAACATAACATCGTATGAAATTCTATTGTTTAAGAAGTGATTTGTAGTGATTGAAAAATTTCAGTTCACTGCGAAATTATTCAAGTGTAATATTTCTAAATACACTAACTATGGTAGACGATAATCCAATCTATCTAATTGGTCAGACAAAAACAATTTAACTCCACAATGTGTAACTCAAGAACTTTTGTACTTCACCTTCAAATGCTTTTTTTAACTATTACAGCTAAATTTGAGAGGCACGCTTTCAATCTTTAGCATCTTAGCCGCATATTGTCAAGCAGGCTAAAAGAAGTTGTATTTTTCGTACAGCAAAGGAATAAAACATGTTATATCTCTGCACACAGTTTGCACTGTAGCTTTAACATTAAACTTATGGTAATTCTTATGAAAAATGTCAGAAGTAAATGATGGAAGATCTTTCAGATAAAATGAGTCAATTATATGACTGCACGAACTCATCATTTAATAAATAAATGACATTTTGGTGACTTATATTTCTTTAATACTACTGAACATTGCCTAACGAATACCAATTCGTAGAACAATATAAAATGCAGTAAAAACGATCAGACAAGTAAATGTTAATCTTCACGATTAACAATTAGAAAAATCCAGAACAGAAAAAAATACAACTACTTGGAAACAAACTTGGAAATAGAGTATCAACAGCAATGTATTTCCGTGTGTGAACTGCAAGCATTCAATACTAGTACTCTACACGTACAGTATGATTAAAGTACATAATATTTTTTCCGCTCCTATGCCTGACAAAGCTCTAGCTACCTTATTAGATAGTGCTTGACTAACTGCTGCTAAAATGTACACTAGACTGATGTTCTGAGCAAATGTCACATTTGACTGATTAATGCTTCATTCATGTTTTACATGGTATCAGCTGGCGATCAACAGATAAAGATGGATTACGTAGTTTTCCTCTAACAACCTAATGAGCCGAAAAGATAATTCAAGCTAACTGTCCATTTATCATATCATAGAGTTTCAGATAAATGTGTATATACCACTTACAAAATTAGTAAGCTTTCATTTGTAATGCCGAAGAATAAAATTCAATTCAATCAATCTGATAAATTCTAAAAAATATGCATGATAAGATAAACTTAAGATTGATGGAAAAAAACCATCTTACTTTCGGAGTGCTATTTAAAGATTATTATTTGTGGCTTACATGTACTGTTCAAATAATAAAAAGAACTAGATGGAACCTGTCGGTACCCGATGGGACTACAAAGAATATCAAACCTGTACCTACTACCAAAAATACACAAAGCTAACAACCCAGGAAGACCAATTATCAATAGTATCGGGAGTATCACAGAAACCCTATCCGCCTTCATTGACGAAACACTCAAACATCTAGCAAAGAAAGTACCAAGTTACATCAAAGATACAACCCATTATCTCAACCTTGTTGAAGGGATGGACATTTCTCAACATGAGTTGCTATGTACCATTGATGTATCTGCACTTTTCACCAATATTCCGCATAAAGAGGGCATAAAAGCCATCGAATCAGTACTAAAAAAGAACAACTACCAACCTACAGAAAGAAAATTTATCTGTGACCTATTGGAACACATCGTAACTAAGAACTACTTCACCTTTGACCAGAAACTATATCTGCAAACCAGTGGAACAGCCATGGGCACATGATGTGCACCTAACTATGCCATCTTATTTATGGCAGAACTTGAGGAAGAAATGCTAAACGCACAACCACTAAAACCTAGGATGTGGAAAAGATACATAGATGACATCTTTATCATTTGGCAACATGGTGAACCTGCACTTCTAAAATTCATAGAGACCCTAAACAACCACCATGATACAATAAAATTCACTGAAGAACATTCCCGTAAAGGCATCCCATTTTTAGACACCTGGACATATATAGAGAACAATAAAATCAAAACTAAAGTCTACCAGAAGAAAACAGATAGAAAGCAATATCTACACTACAACTCATGCCACTCAAAACAACAAAAGGACTCGATTCCATATAGTCTCCTAGTGAGAGCTTAATGTATCTGCACCAAAGAAGTTGACTACAACAAAGAATCCGAATCCATCATCTCAGCTTTAAGAACCTGGAAATATCCAGAAATCATGCTCACCCAGGCCCTGACTAAAATTTCAATAGTAATCGGAGAAGAACTCTTAAGACCAACCCAGAAATCTGTGGACAACCAGATAAGATACATCACCAGTTATAACCCAAGAAATCCACCAATGCACAAAATAATTCACAAACATCTGGCACCATTAGCAACAATGAAGAAAAATCCCATACTGAGTACCCAAATCCAAACAGTATACAGAAAAAGCATGAACCTAAGACAACTAATAGTCAGAGGAAAAATTAACACTCCAAATAAATCCAAAACCCGATGTCAAAGTTGCAACAACTGCATGAGCTGCTCAAAAGTCAGACAGACAAACACCATCACCAACAAGTAAAATGTCACATACAAAATAAGATGAAATTTTAACTGTCAAAGCACCAACTGCATTTATGCATTAACATGCCCTTGCAATCTCACCTATGTAGGAGAGACCACACAAACTATAAATGGCTGATTCAGAGGACATGAATCACACATCAGAACTGATCACTCTAACCCAGTAGCCATCCATTACAAGTCAAAGAACCACAACCCTAGAGATTATGAAATTACCATATTACACCAAGAACAGGACAAAAACAGAAGATTGCAATTAGAAGAAATGTGGATCTGATTACTAAATACTATAACACCATCTGGACTGAATGGCAAGTTCTAATTTGGAATGTGGCTCATAAAGAAACATTGCTTTCAAGACCATCCAAACACCTGCTTACAAGACCATTTCAAACAAACTGCTTTCAAGACCATCCCATTTAAGCTCCTTTCAAGACCATCCCAAGACCGTCCAAACACCTGCTTACAGGACCATTCTAAATGAACTCCTTTCAAGACCATCCTGCTTAAGCTGCTTTCTAAACCATCTGACAGATCACTCCAAAACCAGATAGAACAATACTTAATGAGCTTATACACACTGCTGCCACCATGAATGAATGGAAAATACAACTCCCACTATAAATCCCATTCATAAAGGCAACTTGCAACATTATATCAGAAGCCCCTAACAATGCAACATTATGCAACATGAAAACAACAACATAAATGACATCATGACTCTCCTTAGTTACCACCATGTAGCAACTGCATTCAGCTTTTTCAGAAGAAATCCATGAAGAAATCCTCACATTACTGATAATTGATCAACAATGGCACAACCTCCTCAACACACAATCTACCTGTGCCACTTCTGTCACTGTATATATTTAGATGAATCTAGTTTGAAGAGCCACAAAGCCAGAAATCATCCCTTTCAAAACAGCAATTTCCAGTGTTGAACATGCAACATGTATTTCTCCCAGAAATACCTTTTAGAAAGACATTACAAGTTGGCAATACACCAGTTAAGATGCAAGGAGATCAAGACGATCCCACCTGTTAATCCGTGGTATACTCTTCCAACAAATGACAGGTATTTAGCCTACATTGACACTATAGATAATGTACCAAATCCACTGACATACAGACCATCCAAAGAAGACACATCAAAGCAAAACACACCATTGATCATCCCCTTAGAAGCTACTGAAAACCTAACAGATCCACACCTAAACAGGACCAGCTCCTTTCAAGACCATACGTTTGAATCCCCTCAAAATCAGGGCTTTCAAGATCATTCATATGAACACTCAGAACTGCCACATGGCCATGACCTTTCCTTTCAAGACCATTTGCCAGAATCCTTACAAATTGTCTTCTTTCAAGACCATCTGCCAAAACCCTTACAAATTGCCTTCTTTCAAGACCATCCAGATAAACTACCTGAAAATGAGACAAATCATGACACCCCCCCCCCCACCAGTACAAAGTTCAGTCCTAACTAGTGAAGATGCCCATCTAATGGACTTTTTAGATTCACAAGACAAAGCCAGAATACCACCAAACACTTTGATGGAAACTTCGATGAAATCCACCCTTCCCACACCAATAATCAGCTTAAATGAACATCCAAATGAAGACATCATACACATAGAAATAGATGACTGGCTAACCATTGATGAAACTGGACAAACTGGAGAAATCAACAACTTACTGCCACCCACAGAGCACACTGAACCACATTACTCATTCTTAGAAGATCTCATGAACATTTAATACATATATATATATTTTTCTAGAAACATTTAGCATTATCTGTATTTATTAACAACCTTCTTTTCAGCTTATCTATCATCAGTAACCCCCCTCAAAATTAAATGACACAACATCCTTTCTCCTAAAAAACACAATGACAACTTTTGTTGCCACCTAATTACCATGTAGTTAGGTGATTCTTGGGAATCCCCCCACAATCTCCATATCTCCAGGCAAATTACCATATTTTTAAGTAGAAATGTTATAAAGCAAGCCATAGCCATTGATGCTTTACAACTCTGAGGAAGATCAAACACAACACTACTATCAAAAAGCACTTCAGTTCTGCCAATAAATTCATCAAACAAAACCCACTTGCCTTTGTATTTGAGAAATCAATGGACATCATATAAATCATAGCATTTCTTGCATATCCTAGTGATCTACAAAAGTAACTGGGTACACCCTCAATCAATCGATATGTAAGGAACAGTCCCGTTAAGGCTATCATCGAAGATAGTATCATTACATCATAGCCCAGGAATTGAATAAAGATCTGGGACAGAGTCTGAGAAAGACCAAACCGTACATCGATAAAGTGACAGATTGGACTGAATAGAAGAAAAGAAAACCCTCAATCAGACCAGTGCATCCTGTAATGGCATCTAAGAAATTGATATCAACATATTCTCTCCTTCACAAAGTAGAACTAAAACAATCAAGCACACATCAAAAATTACTACCAGCACAAGCACTCCTACAATAACAGTAACATCATATCAAGAGCTAGCAGATGAAGAAATCTTTAAGACCACTTCATTACTCAACACCAATTTATCCAACAGTCCTGAAACCAATGCAGTAGAAGAACTCCGCACTGAAGTCCAAGACAACTCTACCTCCACAACAACTTTATACAAAAACTCCAGAATCAAACCAGCCTTGTAACTGATCCTTAAAGGCCTATTGAGACACACCAGAAAATCTACTAAAGCCACACACTACATATCCATCTTGGAACAAGCCATCAGCTCGGGAAACCTACCAGTAGGATTAAAACCCAAAACCACAGCCCAAGTCCCGGATAAAGATAATTTAGACTTCACTATAGCCTGGGAAACTGTCATATATGAAACTCAAAAAAGATTTACTGAAATCATCAAAGAACAGTGGGAATGCATTAAAATCGACTCAAAACAAAAAATTGAACTTGCCAAGGCTAAACTAAATGAAGTCACACCAAAAGTAACCAAGGCAGAATGGAACATAATAGATACAATTCTAAACAAAGTAGCAGACAGTGTAAACCAAGAATTGAAATGGAAATGCCAACAAGGCCTCCAACAAGACAGAACAGTCCTAACCACTTCCAGACCCAAAGCTTCAAGAACCAATTCAACAGTTACAATGCAACCTACAGCACAACAACAAGTGCAACAGCAACCTCTTTTCCAGTTACAACAGCAACAAACACAACAACCACCCCAGCCACAACGTCAATCCAGAAGAAACACAGATGGTACAAATCCACCTCCAATGTGGCACACCTATCACACTACACTCCAACAAAAGCTGAACTTAGCCTACTAGAGAAAGGCCTAAATTTCATCCCAATACCACACTGAGAACATGAAGCAAAATTAATACAAGATTTCTTACTTTTTGAACATAAACTAGAATTACATTACAATTTCCACAAAGAAAATCAAAGCAACATTGATAATGAAGACACAGACAAAGACATCCCACACAAGGCACTAAGACCCTCCAGCAGTTGGACACCATCCCCCAGAACAGTAGATGCAAAACTACATACATACAAAGCAATCACCATTCAGGAAACCCTGCATCATAAAGAAAGGAAAACCAAACCAAGATTTAACCTCACATTAGCAGAAAGAAAAGCCATACAGACTCTAAAAGGAAACCAGAAAATAATAATTAAACCCGCAGACAAAGGCAGTGCGATAGTCATCCAAAACACAGAAGATTACTTAAAGGAGGGATACAGACAATTAGCTAATAATAAGCACTACAAACTCTTAAAGAATGACTCCACTGAAAAATACATAACATCTATAGAAATGACCCTAAGAACGGCATTCAATTTAAACCTAATAGACGATGAAATGTATAAGATCCTTTACAACAACAACCCAAGGATCTCAAACTTGTACCTACTACCAAAAATACATAAAGCTAATAACCCAGGAAGACCAATCATTAATAGTATTGGAAGTATCACAGAAACCCTATCCACCTTTGTGGACGAAGCACTAAAACATCTTGCAAAGAAAGTACCAAGCTATATTAAAGATACAACCCATTATCTCAACCTCGTTGAAGGGATGGACATCTCTCAACATGAGTTGCTATGTACCATTGA
>JBCAUI010507428.1:0-12822 GCA_038406195.1 Haplosyllis anthogorgicola | reverse complement strand
ACATAATGTAAAGCGCCATTGATAAGACATCTAGTCTTCTAGGGCGCTATATAAATTTACAGCACATTTAACATTTAACATTTAACACATTAGTCTACTAGCAAAAACTGACATAATCTTCCTGAGTCTTGCAGGGCCCTCGTTTCCCTCTCTTGAAACAGCCTTCACCAAATAAAAACTACCCTTTTTGAAATATCTCTTTCAAAACAAAATGTTACTTGTGGATATGTCAATTAAATAAATCATTCCTACACCTCACAAAATGTTAATAGCTGCAAATTCATCACAAAAACAGATTCTTGTAAATGTTCACATTTTCTATCCAAACTGGAAGCTAAGAACCAAATTTCTCTGGCTTTTATGGACAAATTTGGCTATTTATCCAAGCTGTCATTTTGGGATTTGATAAGGTGTCCCATAAGGTGTCTGCCACAAGATGCATTGGGAATAGAAATAAATAGAATTCAGCAGAACATAAATTACATTGAGATATTGGAAACTGATACCAAATGGCAATTTGTCGGAGATTTTACACTCTAGGCTGAAGATCATCTCGTTTCTTCAAAAGTCTCTTTTCCCTGTATATTTGTCAGCAGCCAAACTGCATGCAAATGCCACCAAATTGTAATCAGTGTCATAAATTGAGGAACATTCCTTTTTCAATGTTTCCATTCAGCATCAGATACACTGATTAATTGACTACACTATGCTTACCCTAATTAAGGGCCCAAATCAGGATTTAAGACAATTTTCATGGTAAACAAAGTCTGCATTACAATTTTCATTTTTGAAATTTTTTACTTTTACTTTTTAAGAACTGATAAAACCTAAATTAGTAAATAAACTTTAAAAACCAGCTGATAAACCATCAGATCATAATAAGTAAACTTCTAATTGCACCTTCTACAGTTACTTAGAATTCTCTACATGAGAAAAGCCATTTCACATGCAATTTCTGCATGGAATGCCTGGCTGTTGTTGTTTATCTGGTCTTAATCTGCAGACACAGTTCCAATTGTGGTTACAATAATTGTATATCACAAGAAATAATTTATTGTTGATTGTTTGCTGCTGAAAAAAGTTCACTCAAGGTGTGTCACAAGGGTTGATCTTGATACATGAAATTATGAACTCTTCTGGATTATCTGCATAAATATCTACAAGAAAATAAGAACTTAAGATAATTTGCACTATCAGTACTCATCTAAAATTATTGTTGGAATTCCCCTGCTATATTTCAGTCTAAATAATTACCAGTCAAATAAGTACAGAAAAGGAAAATTGTACTCCTTTCTCCAAAATTTGTTGTTTAGTAATTAATTTCCCATAAATAGACTAAAAACCTGACTAGCCCATCCAATTTTTAGCTTGAAACACTTATTTGTATACTGAAAACTATATTCACAAAGACACAATTACAATTGATATGGGACGACCAGATGGCATAATTAAAATTTGGCTAGAATAAACTTAGATAAAGTTATAAATGTCATTGTGCAAGTATCTTGTAGGTGTACATAGGTAGAGCAAAATAATATAATAATCTAATATAAACATTTATTGTCCATCTGTTTTTGTAACGAAATGTCTTGTCATCGTTGTTAGAAATTTAAATTTGGGAAATCTGAATAATCTTCACAATAGAGAGATGATCTTTATTGGCTTTCTTGTCTTAATTAGATACACACAATCAGACCTTCTTTCAGTTGATATTTAATAACACCAGACTATCATCTCTTTTATCTTCTTAAAATTGGCTATAAAAGCAGAAAATGAAAAATTCTTGCTAAAATAATTCACAACATATGTTGGACTTTGGACCAAGTTCTTTTTTCATAATGAACACATTAACAATGTAAATTTCAGTCTTTTCTTTCATGTCTCATGTGGTAATATTTCATTGTGAATAATATTCAAAAAATCACTTTCAATAGTTTGTCTTTTGTTTGTTATGTGCGCATTCTCAGACTAATGTGTGATTGTTAATTAGAAGGGATGAACACAGATGTCAATGTCTTGTAGATATGTTATCTGTATTATTGTCTGAACTGGCAACTGTGTGTGTCTGCTTCAACCTAAATTATGTTTGAATATATCCTTTCTGTTACACTTACCCAAAAAATTATTTTATGTTAAACGTAACACAATGCACTGTAAAATACATGTTGCATAGAGATCACTAATTTATGAATGTATTGCATTTCTATATTTGCACGGTTGATTTGTGCACAGTAGTTTATGCAATTGTAGATCATTAACTAATGCACTGATATCCTCAGAGATATGAGCATCCTCCTCCAGAATGCAGTTCAACTAAAACTACACAACTGTCAAACAAGCTCTTATCAAGGTCATCTTCTTCTAAAACTCATTCATCAAATTAGACAAAACAATAATGTGCACTGACACAACCAATTTAAAACAAACAGACAAGGTTACATTAGATTATCATTTCACCACAAACAGGGAATTCTATATTAGATTATGATCCACTTTTATTGGAAGTTTGAAAATTTCCAGACCACTGTAAATTGACACACAAATATGGTAATTCAATTACCTGAGCATTGTTTTATGTTTTGGTTATGAATATACTTTGTGGTTAAAGAGTGTATTTTTCCTTTTGCACACAAAAACAAATAGATAACTTAATCTCATGATTATTCTATTGGAGGAGCATTATTCATATCAATGTACTTTATTAACAATTATTTTAATGATTGGTGGGAGTTATTAGATACAATTTAGGGTAAGAAAATGTGTAAGGAGTAATTGAAAAGTGTTACATTTTTTGTTTTCAGATTTTGGAGAAAGAATTTTGCATGAAATTTCCTGTAAAAACTAAGGTAATCTTCCCAGGTCTTGCAGGGTTATCTTTTTCCTCTCTTGACACACACTCCATCATACAAAATGTTATCCTCTTTGAAATTTCCATCACATCAACATGTCACTTGTGGATATTTCCATCAAATAACTCATTCCTGCACCTCACCAAAATGTTGATGACTGCAAATCCATCACAGATCTTTGATAGATATCCATAGTTTCCTTCCCAAATACCAACCAATAAATATAAATTTGCAGAGTTTTTATTGCAAGGATTTGTTCATAAATCCATGATGTCACTTTGGGATTTGATAAGGTGTCCCATAAGGTGTCTGCCACAAGATGCATTGGGAATAGAAATAAATTCAACTCATCAAGACATAAATTGCATTCAGATATTACAAGTTGATATGAAAAATGCAATTTGTTTTGGATTTACACATTTATGGCATAATTCTTTTCAATATAAATGGATGTCAGCTTTAATGTCGATCTATTGCATGAATTTTATCGAGGAATATTACACTGTGTATTTTGTGGTCATTTTCTAACAATAACCAACAGTACTAATCTCTTAAATAAATTCATATAACTTCCTTTAGTGACAATATCTTTGTAAATAGCCAGCCCCTGCCTAATACAAAATATATTTATTCCAAACATTTTCGCTATTTTTCAGTCTTACAGACTTTTAAACATCTTCAAAATACTCTTTTTCACGCAAACATCAAATGTTATTGTGGCAGAATATTCTGGTCGCTATTGAGGTGAATTTAAACCACTAATCACACCTAACAAGGATAAAAACAATCAGATAGGAGAAAATTCATTCTCTTGGGGTTCTTGTATTCAGAATTAGCAAGACAGTGGTGGCAGTCTTAGCATGCAAACCTTGAATTCTTCATGACTGTGCCTCACTTTATCAGTTCTTAATCAGGAGACATACACATAATTTCAGTTTTAATAATTATATAATATTGGGGGCTTAATTTATTTAAAAGTCTTGCATTATAAAAAGTTTTCCTCTGAAGTGTATCAAAAAGGTTGATCTATAGCTACATGAAATTTCAAACTCCTGAGTTAATTTTCAAATTCTATCTTTTTGGAAATCTTTGGGGAATTTGAACAATTTTGGACTCAGTTTTCTGTTAATCAGTGTACAATCTATGTGTTATACACCTAAACTTGTTACAAGATGTATATAGCAGCACCCACAGAAGGTTTATCTCTTGTTTTGTGTGTAAGTCATGATACTTTCACACTTAACTGACACAAACTTTTTTAAAGTAAAATAAAGAAAAATAGGTCCAGATGGACCCGAGCTCATTTGGCATTATCATATCACAATATTACATGGATACAATTAAATCCCAACTAAGTGACCCATGAAAACACAAATATTATTGTCAAACTGCAAATATAGGTGGTATCAGTATTATTTTTACAGGAGATAAAGAGGGTGCACAGATGCATAAGCCTGCCAAATATGAAATTTGTATCATTAATTGCATGTCCAGGAGAAAAGTTCAAAGAAAAATACAAATATGGCTGCCAATTTGAGAATAATGGTCACACCAACATAATTTTTGCTAGGCTTGGAGACAGGGCAATGGTGCATATGTGTGTAAGATGTGAAGTCTCTATGATCAATAGTATGCTCAGGGTAGCTGTGCACACACAATGCTGATGACAACAATGCCAACAACAACGACAACAGCGACAGACCATTCATGATTCTCTAGGCTCTTTGGCAATTATCCAAATGAGCCAAAAACTTTACATTAACAAATAACATGCTTATTTAGATCTCAATTAAGTTTATTATTTTAAATTCTGCTCAAGTATCTTGCACCTGCAGCATGATCTTTTTTTCTGTTCTACAGTTACAACATGATAAGGATAAAAATCATAAATTATCTCATAAAATTACATTGTAAATATAAATATATTATTGCATAGCAACACATACAGTAATATAACAATTCTGTAATAGAAATCTATAACATGTTACAAACTGCATTTCTCAAGACCAGCTTGCGATGTGTAGTGTTGGTCGGACGGACGAATCAGTGTCTTTCCATCAATGAGCCCAGTGATGGAAATTGACCTTCACAAAAAAACAACACGAAAATCACACGTTCACTCATTTTGCAAAGGAAAATAAAAGATTTAACAACAGATGGAAAAAACCCCGGAAAATCGCATTTTTAACAACAAAAATTTGGAATTCAGGCTAAAAGGTCTCTGTAAAATAAAATCAATTTGGTACACTCATTTGTGTGCATACATTTTTCCACAAGAACGGGATATAGACACACATAGAGAAAAAGATATCCATAGACATTTTTGGGCTCTTTGGTCTTAACATAAATGTCCACCTGTAGATAGTGGGACGTTTTTATTGGAATAATACTATGATCACAATCAACAGCATTTAAATACTTCATGGTTAGATAAAAGTTATAAATCACAGATTACAATACGTATCGCATAATACAACGTCAAAACATTCAAAAACACAATTCACTTAGATATTTCTGTATGGCGCGAAAGGAATAATGCACTTCAATAAGAATATGAGAATAAATGCATCTAATCGCAGATAACCTGGGTGACAAAGAATCAAGACCAACTCCAGGGGATAAATTCGAACTGTTGGAGGGGGCCCCCCCCCGCCCCCCCCCAGATCCGCCAATGCGTTCAACGTTTCAACTCTACTCTTTAATTTCTTTGCTGATATAGGAATATGAATTTTGGCATCAGTAAAAATACAGCTTATTATAAAGCAGTCTTCTTGCTACTTTTCAAGTATGCAGGACATTTTGTCCCGCAGTTATGAGGCACATACTATTGATCACCCGATAATTTAAACCTAAGTTAAACCAAATAACTGTACACTGCACTTTATCCTGTTGTTCCATTGCAATTTTTGAAATCCATATTATGACATAATAAATTCATTTGTGAAACTAACAGTTGAAGTAAATTTTCAGTGCAACCATTGGGTGCGCAACCTCCAAGTTTGCGGGACAGTTCATGACGTTTTCTGCGCGTGTTTGGCGCATGGACGCGCGAAAGCGGGTACTTTGATGCAGCTTATATAAAGACTTCACAATTTACAAAGACTTGACTCTTTCACACACATTTAACACTGGATCATTACACAAACAAAAAACGCATTGAGAGACATCAATTTTCCGCGCGACACTGATCGATGGAGAAGTTACGCTAAATATCACTTCCATTTCCGCCGACAAAGACCGTGTCATGGAGAATGTTACTCTCCACAAAACCGGAGTCCCTGACTTATTTGACAGGCTGCACACAGGAATACAGAGTGGTTGTGAGTGGAGCGGGGTGAAGGCGTGATTCAAGGCGTGATTGATGGCGTCATGGCGCAGTAGATGCGTCATGAATACTGATACTGCTGTAGCGGCTTAACGACAGTCGGGAACATGACTCAAACAAACTAAAAATACCCTATGAAGTAACAAACTATCATTAATAATGGTCGTGAATCTAGAATTTCTCGTTTTCTGTGCGATAAGACCTTCCCCATGTCTTGGCCCAGCCACACCAATCCCTGCTTGGTATAACGCGGGATGATTCGCATAAAAAGTATAGTGGTCCCCGGTTATATCGATAAATTTGGCTACCTAAAATTGTATCGATATAAGCGGGATATCGATACAAGCAGAACAAATATCCATATATTTTAATTTTACTGACTTCAAGAGATTGTATCGATAAAAGCGGGATATCGATTTTTTGCGACATCGATATAAGCGGGGACGACTGTACATTTTCATTCTTCAGCAATGACTGGTCACTAATGGTTCAATTTTTCTCACCAATTTTCCGCCAAAAAGCCCATTAAATTAGAAGCTATTGAATGTCCAGGTACGCCTAGCACTCTTTAGACCCACCACTGCTAAATTTATATCTGATACACTGATGCAGGCCTCAATCTTAACGTCCGTCTTTCCGCAAAAACAAATATTCAAAATGACAGACAATTTTCAGAAAGTGTCCATCAAAGGGACGGACAAAAGTTTTCTTGTTAACCAAATACAGAGTGACCAATGCAAATGAGTAGTTCACGGACGACATTGAGATCTTGTCCGTCATTTTGGCGGACACAAAATTTCGTTAAGGTCGAGGCCTGCTGATTTGTAAATTACAAGAAATGTTTCTATTGCAAGTCTCCAAAGTTCAAGCCACTCAATTCTACCAGGCAACGTAGGTTGGGACAACAGTCAGAATTACTCTCATTCAAGTGCGCAACCAGACTGCATGAAGCTGTAATTTAACCATCAAAGAAGTTAAAATCAGACATTACCCCTCCTGCATAATTCAACGTTTCATCCCCCCCCCCTAATCTTTCACCCCTCCCCCCCCCCGGTAACTTGGTCAGGGACGGGTTTGTTAGTGAATGCGGTACGTTTATCTCGCTGTAGTGACACCATCAGGTCACTTGCAACGTTTATCTTGTTCGTCACATTTGATACTCTTCACGGACAATCCCTTACTGGTCCGCAGGGTTCATTGCTCCCATTTCTTATTTCTTTGTAGAAACATTGATGGCACATTTGGCGAAATCAAGAATTCTCGGATGCTCCGACTCAAATGTTTGCATGTGAAACGCATCAAATTCTATCAAAAATATTTTCATGTCTACTTTACTGGTAAAGTCAGGAATTCCCATTAGTTTTATGATTTTTTATAACTTTTGCTGTAAACCAAATAGCTATCGACCTCAAGAAATTGAAAAAAAAAATTCATACCGTTGGTGACGATGCATACCCCTTGAATGTTTTAACTTCCACACTCACACAAACGACTACTCTTTTGGTTTGAAAATCGCACGGCAAGTGAAATTGTTTTGTATTTGCATTATAATTCTCAGACGGAAAAGGAAACAGGGTTATCTGCGCCACAATTTGGTTATTATATAGTAAGTGTTACTTTGCCTGTTTCTAGGTAAATACTGAAAGGCCAGGTTAATATACAGCCTTAAAGTGTTAGTCTTAAAGCAAAATCACACAGACTGGTCTAACAGTATCACAATACTTGACAGATATTCTGAATACTACATATGATGCGTACATTCTGACATTAACTTAACATGAATTTAAACATCTGACTCAGATTAAAGACATCTAAGAAAAAAACTATTATCAGAGGGATTTCTGTCCTTTGCACACGTGTTTTTGCTTTTATCCAAATCTTTATGTATGTCTCTGTATGGCGAGCCACTCAGCCTTTCGTCGGGTGGTTACTTGTGTTCAGTAGACAGGTATGCCGTTCACTATGTGCAGTTTGGCCGAGGCTCCCGCTTTACGGGTGCTTACCCGTATCACCTACAAACACAATACAATAAAATACCCAATACGTTTTATTTGTGCATAATATCTTCAGGCCTCGACCTTAACGAAATTTTGTGTCCGCCAAAATGACGGACAAGATCTCAATGTCGTCCGTCAACTACTCATTTGCATCAGTCACTCTGTATTTGGTGAACAAGAAAATCCATAACTTTTGTCCGTCCGTCCCTTTGATGGACACTTTCTGAAAACTGTCTGTCATTTTGAATTTTTGTCCGTTTTGGCGGAAAAGACGGACGTTAAGGTCGAGGCCTATATCTTGTATTAGACTCTTTTAAATTACAATTGTTTTGGTCTTTTGTAGTAAGGTTGCTTTATTATGAATTCAACTGAACTGACATTTCTAACCAGGAAAAAATCGCAACAGGATTTTCGAGCTCGGCATTAGTTGTACAGGCTTTTAGAATTTAAAAAGACCTGTGCAAAAATATTTATTACAGAACAAAGGCGTACTCTGGCGAGTGTTTGCTACACTAAATAATGCAGCAGGGAGGCTGACTGACGTTGTGAAACATGCACGGATGCATTGTGACTCAGTAAAATACGATAGATGTCGCCATTTGTTCTGGCGGCAACTTTTGAAGTCTTTTGCTGAGAATTAAGAGTTGTCACGACTTTCCAATTTTACCAGTCGACTGTTGGACACTACCTGTCGACACGACTGTCGAACATATCAGAATTTGCATGATTTTTCAACAAATAAATAAAAATAACAGCAAATAGTTTTCATCCATTCATAAACGTAAATGTAGTTATCGTGTGCAAATTGTAACCTATACTAATGAACTGTACTACTCTTCAGTCAATTTGATAAAATGGCAGCTTTTACACTATTCCCTTATTGGTCACTTAACTGTGCCTAATGTTTTTAAAGTATTTGTAGTTGTTTGAACATTTATTCCTTATATGGTCAGATTAGTCGACTGTTCAAATCTGGTGTCGACAGTCGGCAAGTTTCCCGACTCGACAGTCGGCAAGTTTCCCGACTCGTCGACTCGTCGTGACAACACTACTGAGAATCCTGCATCCGCCGGGTAACTGGATTTGCAAGGAAAATATGGTAGTATTGTGGCTATGCAAACCTTGCACAATACTGTTACCGTTATTTAGAAAGGGTCAAAATTGGTCCTTTACATTTTGCCACCATTCAAATGCTAAAATTCCAAAATACTGATTGATAAAAAACATTCGGTGACAATACTTACTGTGATAAATGTTAATTTTTATATTAAAATCCAAATAAAAATAAACTAATTTTAGACCATTGGAGCGAGGAACACTCGCCTTGAATATATTGCTTCTGCAAGTACGGTGCACTGGTGGATCCAGCAAGAAGAGGAACATGGAACACGCACCTTGACCGTTTTAATGGTTCTTTTGCCAATTTTTTTCGGAAGAAAACACTGAAGGATCCAGGATTTACCACAGGGTGGCCAGCCTGTAGGGGGAGGCACCAACCCTATTTTCACCCAAAATTCAGCAAACAACAGCAAAAACTGTATCAAAAAATTCTGGCCATACGGGGGGGGTAAGGGTTCGTGCCTCAGGCGACCCCCCCCCCTCCAGATTCACCAATGGAAAATTATCAGGGCATCCCCCTAAGAAGTGCGCCCTTATGGTGAATAACCACATACCTTTGAGCCGCTGTGTGGTTGGAAGAGGAACTTTGGGTTACGTGATGCCGCGTGCGCAATCAGGGCCTCACGGAATTCCTGCGCCGTCTTCTTCTGGAACCACTTAGCGCGGAGTCGGTCACTGTTTTTCTGTGTGAAAAAACAGCAAACATAAGTTATGGTTTACCAAATAGCGCTAAACTTTTACAGAAATAAACGCCTTTTTTCTATTTGCAGAATTGAGTATTGTTTCTTTCTACAAATAGAGTTCAAAGGATTCCGTGAAATGTAAATATTCTGGCGTTGACAAAGATGCCAAATTTACAGCAGGTTTTCATAACCCTCAACACAGTTATATTTTAACGCCACTTCCTTAGCTTTTGTCTCCTTGGCTGAACATTACACCAGTAACATCGGTGCGTTAAGGACGGTGTAGCAGTTGTGCATTACACCTGTTTTGGGTATGCACACCGCTGTATATTTTACCAGGGTACGCACATGCGCTCTTTTACCCAGCGTTCCTGGACTCCACATGTAAAATAAAGAACTGGCACTTTCATAATTTAATTTCAAGCGTTGCTTGTTTATTAGAAATTACTACAGACGATGTGTTTAGGTTTATGAAAACGCATTGTAAGTAAATTGCATTGGAACACACACAAAATTAGTGCACAGCAGAAGGTTGTGTGTTGATCCCAGAGTGGAGAGAGTGACATTTGCCAGAAAAATTATATGGACAAAATATCAGATGTAGAAATTACCAGATCTGCGAGTTCGAAGTTGCCACGGAAACCATTATCTGGGTCAAAGTTCATGAGGTCAATGATCATCTGACCCAGCGAGTCGTTCTTTCCGTCTGCATCGTAGTCTATCACGTGAAATATTATGTACCTAAAGAATAAATATTTTGTCATTACTAAAAATCCCTCTTACCCTGTATTGACCTCTTTCGAATGACTTGATGTTAAAGCAAGAGAAAACATGACCTAATATTTAAAGGCGAGTTATGTTTTTATAATTGACCCTCATGCATCACCAATGAGGGTCTATGTATTGGACAAAATCTACATTTGTGTTCTGGGCCGCCATTGCAAAAAGTTGACCAGGACCCCCACCCCACCCCCCACCCCACCCCACCCCCCGGACTTGGGAATATGCATTTCTGGCCATTTCAGAGAATTACAGGAAAAAGTCGGGGGAGGCATGAGGGTCAGTGCTCCATCAGGACACCTCGTTAATGTTTTTATTATTATTTGATTTGTTTTGTTACATTACATTTCATTTGTAATCTACGATTGAACATAACAACCAGAACCTTGGCTCTGCTTACCTTTGTGCAAACTCTTCTGGAGGTATAGGAAAAGTAAATGTTTCTTCCCATTCGGGGTTCACTGTGCTCTCTTTAACCTGGTAAATAATATTCTATACATGTAAATATATCAACAATAGCATTGTGAGCCAAATTACAAAAAGTTAATTTTGATTCAAATAAAGAATTGCATCGCAACACATTGGCGGATTCAGGACGCAGGCGGCAGTTCACAATTAAAATTCTGTTAAGATACATGTATTGTAAAGTATGGAAATAAAGAAAATTAGAGCTGCAGGATATGTACCTCTGGCCCATCCCCTGAATCTGGCAATGCAATAAGGCGTTCCCCTGTATATTGCATTTCAATAGTGAAAATTAAAGATGAAAGACAAAAAAGAAAAATTAGGTAAAAATTAATGAGATTTGAACAGCCAAAGCCGGAGCCAGTCAACGAAACTAAAATCACTGGAGTTAACAAAAAAAACCCAAGTTACCTCTGTTTCGTAGACTTTCTGTAGCCCAGGAACCTGGATTTTAACGAAGGGATTTGGTGCACTACCTTCTTCATAGTGGTTAGCCAGATTGTTCCCTTGATGAACTGTGACTGACAGAGTTGATGGAGCAGTGAAGGTCAACGACACATCAAGGTCACCAGTGATTCCAAGGTCAGTCTATAAAAATAACAACGTGGTAACTTTAATATTCAATTGTGTTGCTATTGTGTGAAAGGCTAAAATTGTGCTATCTGCAACAAACAGCTAAGTGATGAGCAATTTGGACACAAT
Source organism: Haplosyllis anthogorgicola (assembly GCA_038406195.1). NCBI lineage: Eukaryota > Metazoa > Annelida > Polychaeta > Phyllodocida > Syllidae > Haplosyllis > Haplosyllis anthogorgicola. The sequence continues at coordinate 902 of JBCAUI010507428.1, read as the reverse complement.
CCTGACACTTGGCAACGTGCTAAGTACCTGCAGTACCTGGCGTCATTAGAAACGTCATTTGATTTGGGGTCATGGCAATAAACTTTGTGTGGTGAAGGTAGCAATTACTCACCGAGTTACCCTTTAATTATTGTAGCAAAGATTTCAAGGATAAAGGAATGTTGAGAAACGTTTCTTGACTCCCTGTTGTTTTAATAATTTTAAACTATGGTACATACCTCATTCCTTAGCGTGTACCATGCAGTATGCACCGGTTGTGCATCAAAATCAAAAGTTGACAGCGGAATAATCGCCTCTCCAATAAAATCGTCTCTCTCCATTATATCTGCATCCCAAGCCTGGAACACGTAAGAGCACGTACATTAGTTCTCAATGATGTGCCTCTAGTTCACTACAGTAAAACCTGTTTTTTAGCGGCAGCTTAATCTGGTACGACCGTAAAATGCCCTGATTGAATAGGGATATTAAGGATGTCAAATAGGATAAAGGATTCATATTGTGACAAAACTGTCCTAAAAAGCAATGACGCATGCCATCACAGATGCCACCCAAGACAGGTCCTAGAGTATTTATTCTATGGGCAACATTAAAGGGAATCTAGATGGCAGTCTTCCAAAGCAATATCAAATTGCATAGATGATGTCTCTTTCGTTTTGTGGCAGTCACACTCCCTTATCAAGGGGTAACAAAGGATGTGTGCCTCCTTCTGATTTTCTTCATTTTCAGGGAGTTTATGGCGAAAAATAAAAAATTATCCAACATTTAAATTTGCAGCCGTATGTCAAAAATTCTCAGCCACTCTGACCTGCGGGGGGGGGGGGGGGTCGGTCTGCTCAAGCCGACCAGGCATGCCAGCGAAGTCCAAGGTCAGGTGGCCTCACCCGCCACTCGGACCTGAGGGG
>JBCAUI010507417.1:0-12822 GCA_038406195.1 Haplosyllis anthogorgicola | reverse complement strand
ATGTGATATTGTGATCTAAATTGTCTAAGTATTTTGATAATGCCAAATGAGCTCAGGTCCATCTGGACCTATTTTTTTTAAGTACAATGCAATTTTACTTACCATGGTGGTTTTCGTGTCGCCATTTCAAATACTGTACAACCAATGCTCCTATAAATGACAAGAATAAAGAGTAAAATTTATAATCAATTCTCCCATAGACGATAAAAAGAATGAATTCGGGTAAAACATGGTTGAGGTCATTAAAAACAATGTTATTTACCAAATATCAGACTTGGTGCCATAACCGGTCTCTTTAACCACTTCTGGAGCCATCCAGTAAGGTGTTCCTCGCATAGACTTCAACAGTCTACTTGAACCATGACTAGAGTTGGCAGCATTCACATTTAAACATAACCGCTTAGCACATCCAAAGTCTATCAATTTAATCACCCCATTAGGCATAAGCATGATGTTACCGCCTTTTATGTCCCTGTAATGTGAAATCAATGTTAAGTTTGTATTAATTCGTATGTAATAATTGCCTGGTTTCTGGAAATGTTCAAAATTGCAATGTTTCAAATCGAGCAAAATAGGAGTTGTATTCTCTTACCTATGAATGACATTATTGGCGTGCAAATATTCTACACCCTCTAGGATTTGCTTCGTATATAAGCAGAAAACCTCTTCTTCCAAAGCACCAAATCTCGCCAGTATGGAACCGATTGAACCACCCGGTACGAACTCCATAAATATGCTCACGATGTGGTCTTCTAGACTAGTGCCAAGGTAACTGTTATAAAAAGCAAAAAGTTAAATTTAATACTGTTAAACCGGATTTGCATTACTTTATTATTCATATGGTAACATATATTTACAAAAATATAACTTTAATGAAAGTTTTCAGCTGAAGCCAAAGAAACATTTCACGAATTCTAATTGTTATAAAATTGCTTACCCAACGATATTTTTATGGTTGAGTGTTTTTAACAAATCAACTTCTTCGTGTATTTTTTCGTATTCTTCTTCAGCCATGTCCATATCAGCCGTGTTCAATTCTATTTGTTTTACTGCTATCAACTCTCCTGCATTGGTTAAGCCACACCAGACCTACCACAGAGAAACATACAGTTATTCCAATGTAAAGGAATTACATGTTCGAAAGGAATGTTCGTAAGTGTTAACTATCCCACATTAATATTTGAAAGAGATCCAAAAATAGTTACAGTTCCATAAGCTCCTTTGCCTAGCTGATTGCCACGTTTCCACTGTATTGTCTCAATATTGTCGTCCTGTAAAGTATCGTTCAATGAACTGCTGCACCTACTGCACGCAGCACTCCTTCTCCCTCCCATTCTACTGGTAACAACCTGCACAATAGAAACATATTATTACTTTACATATTCAGTCGAATATTTATTTATAATTGAACTGCAGAATTCGATTGAGTTTCTTCTGGTAAAGTTAATTCAGATCAATTAGTTGAATTTGTATTGGCCGTTCTTCATTTGTACAAGACAACCGTATGTACGAGACATTAAAAATATGTTGATAGAAAGAAAATTTAAAAAATGTGTTGGAGAATCGACAAATACATGAGTTTATATCTTACTCGACTATCTTCTGGAACAAGCGTGTCATCATTAAGTGAGCCGAATGTGTCACTATCAAAATCGAAGGCATGAAATTTCTGAAGAACAAAAGCACAAAGCATACTATTTACTATAAGTTAAGCTATTGCGAAGATAAAAGTGGAAAATGCACTCAAAGGAATCACCCAGATCATGATTGTGAAAAACTTACATCTACGAAATTTATAAAAATCATTTAAAAGTTCATTGTGAGATTTAAGATATAATACAATGTGAAAATTCTAGAAACTTAAGCAATTTAGGGATATTACTTACCACGTTTTTCCGGGCACTATCCCTGAGACTATCCCTCTTTCTTATGAATCTCGGACTTTTGTCAGGCAGGTAACCCATCTCTTCTTCGTCGGGTTGATCACGGTTGTCTCGCGTAGAAGACATTTTTGCAGAAGCTTTTGGAGGAAGCGGAGGTCGGTTCAATGCAGGGGTCTTTATTCCTAAATAACCAAACAGTGCACAAGTTAATTTAATACAAGTCCATTAATGTATGTCTATATTATCTTTTTGTCTTTGTGTCTTTGATAGAATGAAAATGTACGATAAATCTTCATATCATTGACAGATCTAAAAATGAAGGACATTTACCAGATTTAAGTTCGTCGTCCTGCATAGGTAGTGACACCATCAACTCCATATTTTTCAGACTTTTCATGAGTCTTTCTAATTCATGTTTTTCGTCACTTTCGATGTCAAATTCATCATTGAGATTCTGCAGTTCATCGGTTGCACCTGAGCTTGTAGTGCTGCTGGACTTCCACGAGGTTCCATCTGAACCACCATCATCATGGCTGTTTGAACTGTTCTGAATCTAAAGGGATAAGGAAAGATATTTCTCAACTAACTTTGCGGGTCAAAATCCCATTACTACCTTTAAATTGCCTTTTTCATTGCTGCTACAGTACCATAATAAAAATAATAAAATAATCTTAAATACACATAAATTTAAACAGTTTTATTACCTGTTTGAATGTTTTTCCGTAGTGGCTTCCTCTCATCTCCTTTTCAAATCTTTCCCTTGAATGTTTTTTTGATTTCTTTTTCTTGCTTTCTGATTTTTCAACTTCATTTGATTTGAACGACACAGTCGGATTTGGGGTACACTTTATAATTTCATCAATTATATTTTCAAGATCCTCATTACTATTTCTAACATTCTTCTCTTTTGTTACCACTTTGTCTTTATCTTGTGTTTCAATTTGAGATTCCTTGTGCTCTTTGTCCTGTTTTTGCTTACTATTGCTTACTTTGACGTCATTGTTATTGTCCTTCTTAATCTCTTCTGACTGTGCCAGCGGTTCATGTTTTGGCTTTGTCTTCGTCTTTTCTATCCTAATTGACTTAGTTTTGGGTTGATCAGGCTTAGATGGCGAACTGTTGGGACTCTTGTCAGGTAAGACCGACCTGTTGAATGACGGCCTCCTCTCTGGGACACTAGCACCCGGCGAGATTGGGTTACTTACTTGTTTCTTGCCGTTCTTTTGAGAATTAGGCGAAAGTGCACTGGAATTTACGTTTTGAACTTGCATGTTCGGGCTTGCATCCCTAGTTGTCTTTATTTTGTTTTCTTTTCCAGCGCTTTTAACAGCTATAACTTTAGCTGTTGCTATTTTGTTCTTTGAAGTTTGCGTTGGTTCCGATTTGATATTTTCAACGTCTGGTACTGCTTTCGCTTCCACTTTTTGTGAGCTTCCCAGATCTGTTTGTTCTAACGTTACCTTGGTAGCTTTGGCAACATGAGGTAAATTAGAGCTTTTATAATTGCTACTTAAAGTTGTGACATTGGTCAATGTCTTTGATGGAGCACTTTCTTCACTGACAGAACTCTCATCGTCGTTCATGCTGTCTCTTGGATGTCTAAACTCTGCAACATCATCTAACACATCCTCGGCATCTACATATTCTGCATCATCCGATTCATCTGCACTGGTATATTCTTCGAGTTCCTCAAGTCCAACTGTCATGTTCGGTAATAGGCTATCCATTTCCCGGAATGATCTGGGTGTGGAATGCTGACCAGTGGAATAATCTGGGTGAACCCTCGGCGTGTGTGAATAATCCTCTTCTTCTGACGAATAATCTCCAGGAGGTTTGAATTTAAACGGCCTTACTTTCGTAAAAGTTGGTGCCTGATCATAGTCCAGATGCCAACCAATGCCAGATACAAATGCGACATTGTCTGGATCTCCCTTATTGGTTAGGTCCTTACCGCCGTTCGGGGGTTTCTTCTTTTTCTTTACAGTTTTCTTCTTAGGGCTCTTAGGCCTTAAGGTTTTGTTGGCCTCCACTACTGGCTTTACTTTAATGCTTCTTTTGGTGGCAGAATTACTTCTGTTCTTGGCAGAAGGTTTTCTACTTCCAGGAACAGTAAGTCGATTGTTAGTTCCTTTCGCAGACTTGGATCTTGCTTTCCCTTCCTCTTCTTTCAAATCAAAATGCTCTGTTGATTTCTGATTTTGCTCTCTAATTTTCTCGAACGGATCCCAAATTACTGGACCCTCATGTTCTGACAACTCTGGTCTTGGCACAAACTTGACCTCAGTTGGTTCTTCTGTGTTATCACTGTCTACTTTAATCACCTTAACGGCATGAACATGATTGCCTCTGGCCTGTTCTGTATTTGTAACATTATTCCCTGTATCTGGTATCTTCCTTGCACACTGTGGTGAACTGGTTGGATTTTGTACTTCCTTTGATTTGGGATTATAATCAGGAACGGTACTTTCTTTACCGTTAATAGTGATTTTACAAATAGCACGGTCACTTTGTTGCTGCTGCTTTTGCTGTTCTTTGGACAGCTCGTCCACCGTGTAAGTTGATTGTAAATCTTTGGGACAGGATTCGCTGGAAGCTACTTTGATTAACTTAGCTTTTACTGACCGAGGTCTGGGCGGAACTGGTGGTGGCTCTTTCTTTGTTTCTTCTACAGGTACAGTTCCAGCAGTTTTTGCAGCTTCATTATTAGTTGCTGCTGGGACAACAGTTTGCTTTACAGGTTGCTGGGTGCTTGTCGGTGCAGTTGCAGGTTTTGTATTTGCAGGCGGATTTTTGGGCTTCTGCGTTGAAGGCATTTGTGGCTGGGACCCAACGGTGTTGTTTGTCGTTTTCGGTCCAGCTTGAGGTATTTCTGGTTGCTTTACATTCCCTGATAGCACACTCTGAGGTCTTGGTGGTACCACTGGCTTAGAATTCCCTGGCTTTGATTGCTGCTTGGGCACATTTGATTTGTTACCTGCTACAGCACTGTTTTTATTTGATTTACTTCCAACTGTTGAATTTTCTTTTTTAATTGGTTTCGGAGTCGATTTAGTCTTTGTTAAATTGGAATTCTGCCTTGGTGGTACTGCCGGGCGTGATGGTGGTGTGCTTTTCTGAGATGAGCTTTGGTTGCTATTCCTTTGGGTCAACTTGGACTTCGAACCTACGTTCTGCTGTTCCTGACTGTTTGTGCCAGTAGTTATAGTCAGCTTTGGTGTATTGTATGTCTCAGGTGTACCACTAGATTTACCATTTTCATCACAAGCAGGCTTTTTGTCACTACATGGTGCAGTTCTCACAGTCTCATATGTTGATCTCACAGAACTTTTATTCTCAGCAGTGGAAGGATTTGGCACATTGCAAGAATTAAGTTTAGTCGCATTGGTGTCTACTTTTGGTGTTTTAACCACAGTTACATATGTATTATTTAAATTATCAGCAATTTTCTTGTTTTGCACACCTGTTTCTTGAGTGGTGGTTTTCTGAGGTTGTATCACAGTTTTCCCTACTACCGATACATTTCTGGGTCCATAATTTTCAGTTTGACCGCTGGAAGAGCTACTTTTACAATTTTCTGTTCCCGATGCACTTCGTGATTGTGTACAATTAGTCCTTGGTGGAGAACTTTTCTTTTTGTTCTCGCCTTTAGCACCAACGCTTTCTTTCTTGGCCTGAGATTCACTGTATTTCAATTTAGGCACATTTTTAGACTCCGGTTTCTCAGTTGAGGAGTCAACGGAACAACCACTGTCATTTGAACTTCGCACATCATCTGAACTTTTAAGTTCAGCACTTTTCCTGACTCTGGACTTGCTGATGTCAAAAGTTCCTTGCATCAGAGTAGATTTACTCCTGTTAAGTTCTTGCACGTTGTTTATGGCAAGCTTCACTTGTTTGTGATAATCGAAAAACGGCGGTTCCTCCAGCACTACTTCTTCATCAGATCTGGGGGAACTCTCCTACAAAGACAAATATGTGCATGAAGCAAATGCAAGTGGCTCCTATTAATTCATCTCATGTGAAATATATTTCTACAACTAAGAGAATATTATTCATTTTTCCTTCAAACCAGAAGTTTTGGTCTGGCATTAACACATTGTATCTTTATCAAATGTTACCTTTGAAGACAGGAACGGTTCTTGTGATTCAGTCATCTTGTGGTCACTGCTGTAGTCCGAGTCTCCGCGGTCCTGTTGTTGCAGTTGTGGAGTGGAAGGCAAGAGGTGGTTGGAGTTCGGATAGTTGTAGACGTCGATGGAGACCGGTGTCTGGGACCGGTTGGTCACATGCATTCGATCTGAATTTTCAAGTCATTACATACATTTATTTTAAATATATGTAGCACAGGGCTGTCTGCAAGTTTTTGGCGTTTTTTTTCAAAATTTGGTTCAGCTCAACTTGACTCAAGATCATTAATGTTTTATTAGAGATGGGGAAATTTTAGTTGTCTTCATGTATCTCACCAAGATCGAGATTGTAGGGTCTTCTACCAGCTGAATGTGCTTCATCAATTGTTTGTGGTATGCGTAGCCTTGCTTCTCGGCTGCTGGCTGATGGCGTTCGTACATATCTAGGAGGACTGCCATTGTAGCAATCATCCTGTTCATTGAAGTCTTCATTCACGGAAGTCATGGACAGCTTAGACGGTGACCGCCCTGTTGATGAAATAAATTAAATATATAAATTTGGTATTTGGATTTAACAGAAAAAATATGTTAGATGATGTCCAAACTGATAAATTGTTTAAATTAAACATTTTTTAAAGAAAGACAATACCACACCTTTAAGGTAAATATCATCGTATTCGAGACCTGAGGAAGGATCAGAGAAATGCCTGCTGTGTCCTTTCTTATGTAAAACATGTCCTGATGGTCCATGCACCATTCGTTTAACCCTGGTATTAAACAATTTAGGAACAATTTTAGTTCTTTGTCGTTTTATTCTTCGTTCCTTGTTATCAAAAAGCCACAAAGTCATGGCCCTTTGATAATACGAACTATTGAAATTAACATTTAATTTTCGAACTTTTTAACCGCCTTAATCACAAATGCATGTGACAGTTACATTTCAAAAGTATTAAGGATCTACCTGACTTCCTGCAAATTTTCATCTAGATCCAGGCCCAGTATTGTGACAGGAATTTGATGATTGGGACCGTCTTGATATCTACTTGGATCGGCTAAAAGCAACAATTAAGATACATGTATTAAAGTAACACCAAATCAACTTCATTGTTAAGGCGTGAATTATTATCGAGAGCTTAGTTCAACATTCTATTAACAGTAACGTTTAAAGTGAAATAAAGAAAGAATACATACAATAACATTTCTTTAGTCCTTGGTGTTTTCCAGCTGAGCCGATCCTGTCACATCTTCCATCATGAGCTTTGGTCCCTGGACAGAAGCGTATCTCCTTCTGCAAGCCCCCGGTTGAATTCTTTCTCGGAGACCGAATGGGTGTTAGTCTTTTGACAGCATTTCCTTGTCCCGTTCGCGGCGTTCTCCCCCTGACTTGACTGAAAACATTTAGAAGTAAAACATTTGCTGTAACTAATCTCTATGCTCAAATATTCAAAATAAATTATATGAAATGCGGCATTGTCTTTTTTTTGCATTAAACAAAATCACAGGCAAACTTACCTTGCAAAGGGAGCATGGCCACAACCCTCGTTTAACTCTCTGTACATTTGTTCTTCGGCTTTGCGCGCTTTCTCTATGTTGTTCAAGTGTCTTTCCAAGGCAGCTGCTGAAGCTCCTGTAAATATTTCATGAGATTCGTTTGTCAAACAAGCAATTGATCTGTTCATTTCTATTGATCAACTGCGTTTACAAAGTTCGCAAATTTATATCTGGTCGCCCATTATTTTTCAATCATGACTTCACAAGAAATCATCTAAAATTATTTTTACATTCAAAATAAAGAAAATATGGGCACTCACTTCTTGGAGTTAATGGATCCACACCAGTACAAGATGATGCAGCCAATGACTAAAATAAAATAAAATTATCCATTACAATTACCACAAAAGAAATATTTAATGGTTGATGTTTTGATAATGATCTAATAGACCTAATATGTACATTAATCAAATGTTGACGACTCTATTCTCTTATTCTTATACATATACTACGTTTTCAAAATTTCCGAATGTAAATTGCACAAAACGTGTGATATATTGTTGAGAACAACTCGATCTTCACTTCCCTTATTCCATAAATTATTCCTCAATACGTTTCAAAATAAAACTTAAGACTTTATCACAAATGCATCGTATTTACTAACAGTGCAACAGGAACAATTTTTGGAATAACCAGTTGTCATTCGAAACGCTTTGTATTTAAAAATCAAAAAATCATGATATTCACGAATAAGCTGAATAATTATTCTTTGCCTAAATACGATGAATCTAAAGAATGGAGAAGCTTTAAGCAACTCAAAGTGTGTACTCCTCATATCTACAAACTATTGCATGTATTTAACATGTGCCCAAAGCAGTCTACAATAAAATAAAAAGTTCACACAAAATCTTTAAAATGTCAAATGCAGTATAAAATATTTGAAGGCAAAGTTACCAGATTTATAAGTGAAACTGTGATAGGAGCTTCCCTATCACTGCTATCATTTACTAAAATTCTCGGAGGTTGAGCTGAAGGCCATAGCTCTGGAATCTGAAGATTTGCACAATTTGTAGATAATTTTGAAATGTGTTTCATCAGGTTATGATGACTATGTTTTAATGTTATTTATTCGCCAATGCAAACCCTGCATCAAATGCATACACTTTGTTGAAATGAAAATGTCTCAATGTGAATAGCTATCACTTCGTTACGATTCGCTAATCTATTCATAACTGTATTTCTAACACCAATTTGATTAATACTAGACTGGTACTAAAACTATATAAGTAGTCTATACTATTTATTTGTAGATGATGTGTCTCATAACACTGCGATATCCTAAGATTTTGTAAGTGTTAATTTTTGTTGTGTTGAATGTAGGGCATATTAAATTATAGATTTACTACGGGGACATTCACTGACTGAGATATTAAATTACATATTACTTACATCAAATATGACTTGTCCTCCTCTTTTCCTCGGAGTCTTATTTTTTAATTCCACTGAATTCCTTAAAGGGTTCAAAACCTTCTCACTTTTTCCTTGTGTGGCCTCTGTCCAGGCCTGCAAAAAATATTACTGTGTAATTTCTCCTTTTTACTCTTACATGGCTTCACGAAACTAACTAATTGGTGCTTTAACAATACGAATTAGATTTATGTGTCAAGATCCAAAGCCCAGTTAACCTGTAATGTATGATCCAGGTTGTTTCTACAGTATTCGTGTATGAACAGTGGGATTTCCAGCAGTATTGATTTGATCATTAGCTTCTACTGCTTCTATTGATTTCTAGCACAAGGCATGCGTGAATTAGACAATACATATGCATATTCTTCTTCTGTAAAGAACCTACCAATTCCATTTCAATTCAGCTTCATAATATTCGGTCAATTTACAGTAAATGTATGCATAACATTAATTGTGAATGACTCCATGGAATAGTGACTATTTGATTATTTCATGCATAACAGTTCATACACGGGACTCGGAGAAATTTGTATATCATTATTTACGCAGACATGATTGATCAAACATCGTTTGTTACATCGTAGTTATAATGCATACGTTTTCAAGACAAATACAGAACTGTAAATATACTGTTTGCAAACGGCTACACCAAATGGAAACATGGTTCAATGCGTGAAGTAGGTTAATTAAGAGCGAATTACCAATTCATAACGCAGTATTAGATTTTGAGAATGTGAGAAATAGACAAAGCTAAATACCTGTTTCAGAGTACTCTTAACTTTCTTAGTTTTAGCTACGTCCACTGCTGTCAGACCACTGTCATCAACCAAGGTCACATCAGCACCGCTATCCAGCAAGGTACAAGCCACTTGGTCATGACCATTGATTGCCTGCAATATGTAATGCATAATTATACTGAATGCTTAATTTGATCTTATGAGCCCAATTCAGATCAAATAGTCATCCTTTTTATTTGTGGTTACTTTTTCACATCATTTGTTCATGCAAAATAAATTACACATACATATTAAATAATTTACTTACAGATACATGCAGTGGTGTTGTACCAGCGTATCCTCGGGCATTAGCGTCTGAACCACCGTCCAATAGCGCGACCACGACATTTACATTTCCGCTTTGTGAAGCACAGTGGATTGGAGTAAATGATCTTCTGTCTCTTGCGTCTGAAACAGAGTAGTTCATTGATTCTTAAAACTGTTTTAGAATACTACATGTACATAACTATTCTTTGCAATCAGAGGGGGTGTGGCGAACAACTTTGTTGCATCTTACCAATATCTGAGCCGTCAGTGAGTAGCTGCTCCACCAGATGGCGGGCAAGTTGTGCTTTGGATGACGACGCATAGTGCAGGGCTGTCTTTCCTTCTTCATCTTCCATGTTCGGATCTCTATGGTAAACAGTGGATTTATGATACCTCAGTTGTTCAAATCCATTTGCAATTGCTTACATACAATGGAATATTTCACATAACTCATTTGGATATAAATTGCCAGTATATATTTAACATTTAACTCTCTAAGCATACAGTGTTTTGAAAGTCACTACAAATTGGTGGAATGGCAACTTACGCTCTGTAAGTTAGTAGCAATTCCATAACCTCGACAGGATCGTATCCTCGTGTAACTCTGTCTCCTAGCTTCTCGAACAGCTGTATATCCCTCGTTACCAGGAGCAGTGGAGTAAGTCCGTCTGCATTCTTGCAGTTTATGTCCACTCTTGTCTCAGTCTGTAACATAACAAATTGATGTAAGTTTCTGCAGACGGGAACGCTTCTTTCATGAACTTATTTACATTCACAATTGTTTTCAATGCATAAACTTAAACCATTTCGCTGATGGCAACAATATTTCACTCACTAAAATTTTCCTGACAAGTCTCGCACATCCTTGCCAGGCTGCTTGCAAGAGGTTCCTGTGAGGTCCACCTTTATCCACCGAGTCCAGAAGTAACTGTTGAACTTGTGGAGAGGCAACCTCCACGGCAGTTTGTCCGTCGTAGTTGCGTAGTGTAACATCAGCACCATTTTTCAGCAGTAGTTGCACTATCTGTAAAACAATAGTCTACTTGGTAATAAAATAATAAAGAGGCATCAAGAGGCATCGAAGTAGAGGTTAGGGTAAGTCTAATATGCTGACTGTGATTAAATACTTGTAAGAAACGCACGATGTCAAAAGAGTGCAGCCAATGCAGTCACGCAAGATATGTAGATTTGAAACGGCATTACGTCCCTGACTTACATTCAACAATTATTATGCCGAAGTTCCCTCAGATTAAACATAACTAACGCAAACCTTGATATGTCCACGTTTGGCAGCCCATATTATAGGTGTGTTTCCAGTTTCCTTATCTCTAACATCCACATTAATAAGCGACTCGTTTCTTCTTTGCAACAATTCTTCTATCTTCTCATAATCACCATCCTACAGTATTGCAAAAAAGAAAGTTTATTAACATTGATAAAACTAGGTCACCATAAACCAAATTACAATTTAACTTTACCTTTAAATTATGATGAAATTGTTTGCTACGGAACAGTACATGACATATCCATATTAAATATATTTAAGCACTTGAACGTTTAGTGACCATATTTTTATTTCTGTAGGCTAAATCTGAAGACTTGTAAACTCCGGGTAGTAATGTTTTATCATACTTATGGAACATAAGGAACTTAAGGAACAACAAAGACACTCTATTTTATGACTGGTTATACGCAAGTCATCAAGTATTACCCTTATGTTAATTTCTTTAAACCACAGTTTATTTTCTCTGTCAATCACTCTTTGATCAGTGATAGGTGATCAATAAATCACGACTAAACTTTATCACTTTTGTTTGCTGAACAAAAAGTAAGTCGGTTACGTGCCATGTACATGTTGCATATGGGAACAAAGACATTGATAATTATACGTGTGTAACTATTTCACGTATCTGTACATTCATTATTACTCAGAATAAATAATATTGAGAACGTTATGTCAATAACTTTCGAAAAGTGAAACACGCATATTGATCACAACAATCTAATATTGGTTACTTATTGATTTAAACCGGAGCTCTAATCGATTTTGTGGAAATATTATAGAGTGCATCTTGGCATGGAAACACACACAATTAATCAGTTTACATGTTCTCAGAGCAACTTAGAAGTTTTAACCTTGACTCCATATTACCAAATGCTAAAATGAATTTTATATAATCTATTTGCTAATTTTTGCGGTGTAGGTATGCCCATGTGAAGAACAACCTCTTCCCAAAGAATGACTGTGCCAATTTCTTATTTCAAGCAGAACTTTAGAGATACAAGGGCATTGCAGGGCCTTAGGATCATATATTACCTAATAGCTAATGTTTTATTGATTTTAATTGAATACACTGCAATTGCATGGCATCAAGGTAGTCTGTTAACAGTAAATCTAACATGTACCACTGTATTTAGCAACTGAAACTGGACATTAGATGAAATTGATGATATGTGTGTGAATTATTGACATAATTGAACAAGTTGTTTGTGAGATGGCAGGAACCAATATTAAATAAAATGAAAATGCAAATAATTATCATTTGAAATGTTGATGCAAGGACACAAGTGAATATACGTACAATTTGAGTAAATTGTTCATTGAAAGATAATACTACATGGTATGTGGAGAGCTATGGATGAGAGATCACAGACCATGGGTCACAGTGACCCAATTCTATGATAATCACAATAAGAAATGTACATCGACGTACACTCAAAAATGACATAATAATATAGTATACAAGGTCCAACCATGTGTCAAGCCAATGCTGGCTGTTCCGACGGATCGGTTCACAAGGGTACATAAAG
>JBCAUI010507406.1:0-12822 GCA_038406195.1 Haplosyllis anthogorgicola | reverse complement strand
ATGACCGGTGCTCTTACCAGCTGAGCTACTGGGACCTCACACCTCCTCAGCACAATCATAGCCCATCACAGGCTGCAAGGATGTCCTCATTATGTAGAGTAACAACTATAGTTTTCTGGCCAGTGTCATCAACTGTTTTGCTAAAAGTTGCTACATTGTGTGGTGGAATGTGTATGAGGTTGCCTGCATGCAAAATTACAACAGTCTTACATTTCAGTCTGAGAAAAAATAAGGAAACATTTATGCTCAAAAACACACAATTATGAAGTAATTTAAATTACCTTGAGCATCAAAACTTGCAACTTTTCTCAGGTGATGTACCTGGTTCACTCTTGACAGATTTATCAGATGCCTCACTTTTCTTACTGCCAGATTCACCTGTAGATTCAGTTGTGTTGGACAGTTTGTCTAAATGTAACAAAATTGAAATTACAAAAAAAAATTATAATTGACAATGGAGCATATTACCATGCCAGAATAAAGATAACAATGAAGCACAAAAATAGAAACTCAGTAGGATCAGGTGGTTCTTGTTTCACAGCAATTTTTGAAGGATTTGGTGCAGATGCTACTCCAGATGGTGGTGCCACTGGTCCCAAGGGGGCAGGTGGCTGCATGGAGGATGGCTGGTTCTTAGCATCTTTCATTTTAACTGCAAAATATAGTCAGCATTACAAAGAATTTACATTTCAACAATGCATGACTTACTGCATTCATAAATGAAAATGAAACTTAAAGTTCTATGAAGATGTTTAATGTCTGACTACAAGGTGGAACACTTTTCAACCATTAGCTGAATTAAAAGTACACCACATTAGTTAAGATTGTGGATGTAAATAAGGATAAAACACTTGAAGAAAAAATGCATTGTCGAATTTTAAAGATGGCTGCCAATGCTTGCAACATCAAGAAAAATTCCCATCATTACTAAAATCATTAAAACTGCAATTGCCTGTAGGGTATGACCTATTTTGGTTGAACAATGGAATCTACACTTAGTTACCCACAAACTGAAAGACAAATGACAGAAATAAATCTAAATTTAATATATTTTTAAAAGTAAAATATAAGAGAAAAATTTCTCACCTTCTTGCAGAGATGCCTTTTTGCTGTGCTGCATGATGCGTAAAAGTAGTTCCGGGGGATTTCCATGGGTTTCACCGGGATCCTGCAAGAATCTGAGAGATTATGTCACAGGCTACCCAAGATGCCATGTTTATTAGGATGTCATGATAAACACGGCAACCATTTTTCCGCCACAAATCCCACAGCAAATATGAAAATCATAAAAATTGTAATTTAAGCTTTTTTTTATTTTAATGAGTAGTGTATCAGTTGTAGAATGGTAATTGCATCTTATGCAAACTATATGTTATTACCAATAATAAACAAAACATTTTATTTTGAACATTTAAGATTTTCATATTCGCTGCAGGATTCGTGGCGGGAAAATGGCTGTGCGAAGAAGATGTGCAAATACGATGGGTCTCCAGTCTGGTAATCAGAATGTCCAGACTGGTCTCCGGTCAAGTTAAATGCAAGTATTGCGAGCCACCATGACGTCATATCGTTGCTTTGACTCTATCATAGCAGCCGTGTCAACATAGAAATTTGTACACACAGATTCCTGCTAACAACAGGACACCAATATTTCTAACCTTTTTTTTTAATTTGCCAGATTCTACTCTTGCAATATGACCGTATCAGGGAAAGAAGAAGACAAACTAGTCAACAGACATGAAAACAAACTTAAAAACATAACAGACAAGATAGCAAGGGTAAAATTGTAAAGAACATTGAGTGTACTCATAAATTTAAAATAAATTACAACATTTTCTCGATTTACCGGAGAAGGATATGTATTTCATTTTGGAAACATTAAACGTTTCTGTGAAACTTTGCTGTGGTTCCTATGAAGGACACTAGGTGAACTTTTTTGTTCCCAATACAAATGACAAATTCTCAGTTGAAAATGCTGAAGCAGGTGGCCAAGTTAAAAGACAGAGGGTAATTCCAACAACACTATTATTATTGTTTATTAATTAATCTAATCATTTATGAACATTTTTCAGGCTTTAGACGACATCGATGCTCTCTATGAAGGCCACGATCAACAGGTAATATTTTTGCTTCTTAAACTGGCGGCTGTCTTACTTGTATGCAACTTGGGAACATAATCACATAAGGAGTTCTTACGATATAGTTTTTTGTCTTCAAATTACTGTAATGATTTTCCGTAAATTTTTCAGGAAGATATACGTATGTTGAGGGAAATATCCAGAGGAATTGACAGCATGGACAGTGGTCCGGTTAGTCTAAAAGTGTCATCTCTTTTTCGTTTTCAAGACGATTTACGTATTGCGGGGGGGGGGGGGGGGGGTGGGGAAGGGGGGAACAATAGGTCTATCTCTTCCCAAAGAAACTCTATTGATCCGTTTCTCTTTGTGTCTCAAATATTTTGCATAAAAATCTTAATGCAATGTTTGTCTTCGTCTTCCTCTTTTCGTAGATAAAAGTATGTAAATGTATTTTCCAGTTAAAGGCACAGCTGAAGGTGTTTTTGAACAGCTACCAAGATGTGTCTTCACAGCTGGACGATATTGTAAATGAGAGGGACAAGGTGAGACATAAAAAAACAACTGAAAATACATGCATTTACTTGTATACATATATAATATGGAATAAAGATGCAAATGGCAAGACATTAGTTCATTATCCAAGTGATCAGGTTCAGGTTAAGATCAGGTTAAGTTTATGTTAATAAAGTTTATGAAATTGTCAGGTTCATAAGGCTTATCTTTTATTTCCCATGCAGGTTATTGATACAATGGCCAAGGTAAGCTTATGTTCATAAATCTATTACACGGAAGTCTCAAACACATAAAACTCCTCTATTCGAAATTACTTTCAATACGATCTCCAAGGGCATTTTGTAGCATACTAAACATCTGTAATTTTGGTTTTGTTTTTTTTTCAGTTCATGGAACATAATCACTATGATCCGGTAAGAAATTGTAGGATATTCTTTCGGCACTTTCACACCATTATTCTGAGAATTAAAATGTGTGTAGACCGCCTTTAATTAAATCGATTCCACTTAATGCACTGACGTTTTATTATTTTCTAGCTTGTGAGTGAGGAAAGTCCTCCCAAGTGAGTATTGTCCTCTTTTTTCCTTTTTGGACTCTTTCAAATTTTTAAAAAAAATTCAAAAACTTAACTTTTACGAGCATTTTGCTGAAGCTACATCATTCGAAATCTTTTTTGAAACACCCATATGAATTTAGAATGCTGGAACTATTGGAGGAGGGGGGCAATGACCAAACATCCATGCGCCCCCTCCTCTCTTCCGCCAAAGCGAGTGACCAAAATGCGCACATTGTTAATTTTTTAAGAGAGTCAACCCTGAACTACAAGATGCTGTTTGGGAAGATAAAACGTATCAATGATGAGATTAAGGCAATGAAAGCAGCAGGCGGAGACGTGGCAGCTCTCACAAGGTCCGTACAATTGCATGATTCTATGGATTTTCGACTAACATAGAATTATAATTAACTTGATATATTCTTAACATTGTGATCATAATTTTTACAGGGAAAAGGACCTTATTCAAAAGCAAGCAATTAAAGAATTTGAAAATCAACAGAAAGGTGTGCCATCCTTTTTTTCATGTCTTGTCAGTGTGTTAAAATTTAAAATTAACACTCCTAATGATTATAAATCCAAATGAAATTAACATTTTACTTTAAATTTTCAGCTGCAATGTCGCGTGAGGCTGAAACAATTATAAAAGTGGATCACTTGGCCTGGAAATATGCAGCAGGAGAAATAGTTACTTTACTGCAAAAAACCAGAGATGGCGGGGCATCTTGTAAGTGTATTCTTTATCCGAATATAATCCCTTGATCAAATTTCATGTTCACTTCAAAGTGTTAATTTCTGGTGTTTATCATTTTAGATATTGCAGAACTCGAAGTTAGGGTAAAGGATTTTATAAAAGAAGTCGAGGACTGCAACCTTCAAAACCAGAAGTGAGTTTTACGAGTAAGCCTGTAACCGTATAAGATCCACGACACATTCCGTTTTTGAGAACAATGTGCTAACCACTCCGTACCCAGGGATGCACACAACAACTCGCCCGGTCGCCATATTCTCCCTGGCAAGTCGCATCAAGATCTTTGACTGAAATGCATTCAGTTACATGCCACAACCAAACCAAATCACTAACTACTAGTTTCAGGCATAATAGATCAGATGGTTTTATCAAGAAGTTACAGTAGGTAGCAAAATTTCCAAGATCATTTTGCCTTTTGTTCTCTTTTGGGCAACTATAGTTAAACTTAGGAAAGTTGTTCGAGAAAATAGTTACCCCGTCGGGCAATCTGGTCCTTAATTTTGTGTGCATCCCTGCCCATTTAAATGTTTGACGGATGAATTAATACGAACATTCTACCCATACAAAATGACAAAAATATTTCTTGAAGTCAACGCAAGAAAAAAACCCCCAAACTTCCTGGGAACCAATAAAGCGTGTGATTAGCCCAATCATAAGAAAGGGATTGTTGGGTTTTCCGTTCCAGTTTGTGTGTGTGCAGTGCAAGCGCAGATCGGTAGACAACAATGAAACCTCACATCTGCCAAATGTTAAAGCTATCATAAGAGGTGCTTATTGTGGTAGCCTGACTACATTAAGGTGGCTAGAGCCCCATAACGTTTGGACCTAAATATTATACTGGTGGTTGATAATGTCCTAGTGAAGTAGTACACAAAAGTTTAGCATATTCTACCTCTAAATTAATGAGTAATTCAGCAAAGAAGATCATTATCAACACCATTAAAGTCAATGGGAATTTACTATTTCTCCAATAAAGAGATGGTGAAGTTATGTCAAATTTTAATACAATGTAGATCTGCAGAATACTAAATTTTAGGCTAAGTAAATGAGAACTAAATTTGTTCCCAATATTGTCAAATTGATTTTTATAACTCTTTATAAAAATCAAGAGTCACCCCTACCAGACCAGATGACAGTAACTGTCATGGCTCATTAATTTTTCTCACCTTGGTTGCCTTACATGTGGTAGGTGGATCATACCTCTACAGGGGTGGAATGGGAAACAAGAGTCAGCTATTTACCTCTTGTGACAAATGCTACAAGATTGCCCCTCAAGTTACCTTAATCTTACAGGACACTGTAAGTGAACAGACATATTATAAGTGTTATATATGGGCATAGTAGAGCCTTCTGGAGGCTGAATTTCTACAGTATTACCAATGAAGCACAGTCGTAGAAAATTAGTCTTCTATTGCAGTCCAGATCGTTTAAGTTCTCGAAAGTGCCAGACAGACATTGATCACTTAACTTGGCTGCAATGGTGGCTTGCATAAACGGACATGTAAAGGTGTAAAGTTTCACACATTGTCATCATTTCCTTCCCAGTTTTACACTTCAGATTGAACAGTACAAGATTACCTTCATACACGATGCTGAATAAATTTTCTTTCGTATATTTAAGGTGGTTGATCCAGTTAGATCTCCAAAATGTTTTGTTTCAAAATGTGTAATTTAAAGGATACATTTTCAAGTCATGAAACCTGTTTTGTAGTAATTGCATAAATGTAATTTAAATATTTTCACAAATAGGGATGATACCTAGGTTTCCAAACTAGCAACTTTATTATTGTATTTTTAATTTTCAAATTGTCGAAACATGGTGAAATCTTGAGAAATATTATCATAAACTCCTTGAAATAAGAATTCCATACTAAATCTGCAATGTCATCAACAGAGTATTGTACTGCTATTGGAATTAGTGATTTTTTTCATTGACATGAAATATGACAAACTCTACAGAACCGCTTGAGACAAATAAAGGTATTGAACTACCTTACACTTTGAATGAAAGCACTCCATGCTTTGACTTGCGCGACACTGCTGTGGTATTTATTTCGCTCGGTCATTTCGGTAATTTAGCATTGCCATTTTTTTTAGAATGGCAAGTCATAGCTATGGGCAAAATCATGTAGGGAGCATGAGTATTTACTTCCTTTTGTAATTATTGATTCTTAGTGTACAATTGAATAATGGGTAAATGCACATATTTTTCCATTTCCAGCTCCCATTTTTGTAAACTGAACTGTAAATCATATGAAAAAAGCACTATTTCCTGGCCAGTTATACAGGTCATGGACTGACTTGTCAAATCACAGTGTTACAAAGCAAAATTTATGAGGAAGAAACATACAACACAATGACAAGGGTAAAATATTTATGATAAAAAATATATAAGTTCTAGTTGCCACACGGGCTCGGAAATACTTAACTATGCATTACCTCTGTCAAGTTTATGTCGAGAAATGTCTTTCTGGTCATTTGATTATAAAGAAACTTTTGAGTTATTCCTTTTTCGGGATGACAGGTTGACGCGTGAAATTTGTTGTGGGATCTACATCTGTATCTACAATAAGAACCTATAAATAAACTCAAGGGCAACAACAAAAACTTGCCTTATAAATTTAGATGTATATCTCACAATTTTGCAAAAATGAACTATTGAAAAACAATAATTAATTTGTAACTCTTTCATATGTAACTTTCCTTCTTGCAATAAGGAAGAATTGAAATTACAACATAATGAAAGTATACATGAAAATATATTTCCATTAGAAGTCTTGAAAGGTTTAATATTGAGAATTTTCAGTTTATTTTTCCTCCTGCTTTCATGTCATTGTTATCCATGACACATGTAATTTGAGCTTTCTAGCATAAAATACTGTTACAATATTAACGTCATTGGCACCAAGTGACCTTCTTGCATCATCTGCAAAGTACAACCTTGCGCAGAATGATACTCACAATATTTCCTTTATAAATGTCTTTGAGTACGCAGATTCTTTTGGCAAGAATTATCCCTCTAAAGGAGTAGCTTCTTAACCTAGTTACTAGTCCGTAATTATATATCAATCAACAAGAGACTGCTTCAATAAATCTACGTTAAGTGTCTTGCAAAAAGCAAATACACAGCTTATTATCAACATAAAACCTACTTCAGTGGATCTCCTTAATAGATAATGATTACAAATATGTTATGGTGGGGGAAGTAGTTGGACAAAAAAGAAGAGAAATGTCGGTTCTTGCGAAAAGAGCACATTGCGGGTTATATTATAGAAATATGATAGAATCCGCATAGTAGTTTGCTTACAACAGCCCTAACTACATGTATATTTTGCCACTTTTCTTTTTGCAGTAATAGTGGCTCTGTTTAATTTTTAAATTATTTTCTACATGTCCTGTCCCCATAAACTCGTATTAGATGGAGTGCCCACTTACAGGCATCACGAGGTCAGCCTAACAAGGTTTTTCCATCGTCGGGTAATAAAACACGTCGCAATGGATGTAACACCTAGACGTCTGGTTTACTTTGAACATTTCTATGTTAGTTTGTACCATCATAACACACTTATGCAAAGATCTAGATCTAACAAATCCCATTTGTTCTCAATACTGAAATACGGATATTAACCGACGAATGAACACCGCATATTGCATGAATACTTGGGCACTCCAACAGAAATTACATTACTTTGAAAACGCCAACAACGTTTGCGTCGAGTGTTTGTATTGTCGACCACCATCTGTTTTATAGGGCATGAATTCGTTTTGAACAAGACCACTAAGCTATGATAGATCAGTTTTATGAATTACTTAGATCTGATTTCCTCGTAACTGTCACTGAACTATCCAGACAGACCCTTGCGCGTTGTGTGAAAGAATTCGCTTTATTAATCTACATATAATTTAGAAAAATTGAGGAAATGAAATAATCTACGTGAAAATGCCCTTCCATGTGAGGATTTTTACGTATGTAGATTTTGTCTTGTTATTGATATCTGTGATAAACTTCATTAACGTGTCTCCTCGTTAATCATATCACCTGAAAAAGTGACTGATATCAGGCTTCGTTAAAAGAAATCTTTCTTGTTATTCCATTGAAGCCACTCAGATTACAGAGAATATAGGCTATATTTCGTAATATCTTGATTAAGCCAACAAACGAATCAGTGGACGAGAAGAAATGCATGTATGAAAACCAAGTAAAATGGCAAGACGAAGGATCAATATTGTCTTCCCGATCTTAATTTAGAATAATAAGGTTATGAATGAGCTTACGAATGCTTTGGTTAACACACGCTCGAGAGTTATGAAGGTTGGCCATTTCAAAACTTATTTATTGTTTTTTTTATGTAGCGCATAAATGTATCTTGTTTGAAACATTTTCAAATCAGAAATCATTATGATCTGTCCAATTTGACGTAGACCACATTACATGTTGACAGTTGGTTTGCGCTAACAGCGGACTGTAACTTTGGAAGCTAACAAGCGGGAGGTAATCTTATCGTCTTGAAATTTGTATGGATTGTGATACTGCAAACACAAAGGCCCCATTTTCTAACTTTTAGTCTCACGAAATGAGACGATTCTCTATTCAAGTCTGAAAGCAGGTGATGACTCTGAACAGGGTAGATCTCTCCAATTACTAATGGACATCCAATTCAAGGTTTCATGACGCTATTTTTTGTGGCTTTCTGTAACAACGTCTTCTGTGGTGTTAGAAAACCAAGACATGCAAACATTTAAAGTCTATGCACTTTCCCTTCTTGGCACTGAGAGGATAATAACACAGAAAACAATATTCAATGTGTAAATACTGAAGCACTAATCATCCTTCATACAAATAATAACTTCCTAAAGTACGTAAATTATTATTTGCCATGGAATCAGTAGAGAAATATCACCCAAAGGGAATATGTAACTTTGACAAGGATAGAGAATTGTCAAGGAATGTCAGTTTCCATTTTATTGAATTTAAATTTGGCTGCTTTTCAAAATCATTAGTAAAAACGAATGTATTATATATGTCACTCTGAAAACATAGTTGAATGATGCATTCATCAGAATACAAGATATACATTATCCCGGTACTTTTTCAAAATTGAAATATTTCTGCTATTTCAAGCGGATGATGCAAACAATGTAAACCAAAATTATTGAATTTCACATTTCTTTTCTGTGGTTATGTTGAAATAGTTTGAAACAGAAACATTGAATTTATACAGTCCAAAAACATGATAAAACTTGCACACATATTGAATTGTTGATATACATTTTTACTGGTTTAAAATCAGTGCTGCTTTGTTAAACTAATTTGATATAAAGAGAATGTAGGATAAGTTGTCAGCATAATTTTGGTTTATGTTATTTGTATTATTCACTTGAATTAGCGACAAGACAGAACATTGAAAAAATACATGGATAACATACATTTTGTATTGCAATGATTATTGGTTTAGTTTAGTTTAGAACTTGACTCCTCATTTTACATTGGTTATTTTGTCTACAGGCGCGCCACTGTGATACATTCCGGAGATTACGGAAAATTTGGGATCGTGACAATAGGCCATGATGGAACGGGATCGTCGCCAGACTGGTATCTCTTCAATGTGAGTATCAAACTAGATCAGTATGCCAAGGTGTGAAATTAGTACCAATAAAAGAAGGCAGGACAAGTTCCAGTGCACCAACCGCCTCTATTCCCATAACTTTAACTCATATTAACGTCTGGTGAAATGTCTGCTGGTTTGTAGATACTTCTGAAACTTGTTAACATGCTCTGCATGAAAAAAATGATACAATGAAAAAACCCCCGGATTTTTGACCTTACAGTTACGTAAATTGAAATGGGGGAACTAAATTCTCTACATTGAAAACGCAAAAGGTTTGAACAGGGATACCATGATTATTTTTCCTTCTAAATATATTTTTCAACGCTAAAAATTGTGTTCCAATAGCGCAAGGTGGAATAGCTCTCCAACTTTTCTAGCTAAAGTTTATATTTCAGTTTACGATAGAGGATCTGACACGACATATTACATATTTATTCCCTTGTGAATGCTGGATATCTGCAGCCAACCCAAAAACTCCAACTTGGTCAAGTAAGCACCTTTCTTTCCAATGTTCAGTACATTAGTATACATTTGGGGCTACCTCGATTGAATTGACTCAAATCTCTGCAGTGTAAAGTTAGTTATGGCACGGTGATCAAATTGGACGTTAGTCGGAGATAAGCTAGATTCAGTGCCACATGGGCATTAGTTTAACAAAGTTTAACATCAGAAGTTTAACAAAAGCGCATCAAAGGCACAACGAGAAATTCTTTCGTTCTCTCCTTTGTTCTCTACGTTTCCAAAATTATACGATTTGTGTGTACTGTTAAGTCAAGGATGGATGTATTCTTCTCCATTTTTTTGGCAGAACAAGTTGTTATTGCATGTTTTTTCTTTCATTCATAGTCGGTGGTATGTGGCTGGAATGGTCTGAGTGGACGCGCTGTGATTATGAGACGTTACAGCGTAGTAGAACCCGCGACTGTGTGGTGGAGTACCCGCAGTACGGGGGCACGTGTACGGGAGACGCCATGGAAGTACCTTACTGTTCCCCAGGTACATTAGGAAACATTAATTTTTCCCATCCTGGTTCATGGCAAAAAATTGGCCACTTCATGCGCCCCTCCCCCGAGATCTTTTAGCGGATCCAAGGGGAGAGAAGGAGACCCAGACAGGATTGCAAGTCAGGAGGACCCTCTCGAACTAATTTCTGGATCTGCTACTATAATCCGCTAGAGAGTATCCTTTCATACGTTGTTGAATTCCGAATTTATTCTCAATTTTTCTCTGTAGTTGAGTGGATTCCGCCTTATGCACTGGAGGAGAACATCTTAGATGCCAATCTGTCTGTCTGTCTGCCTCTCAACGAACATACCAGAGACAACCTTGTTCACCTGGCTAATATCACCAAGGAAACCAACATATCATCTGACGTCATCATCTATTTGACAACAACAATGGCCAATCCGGGCGAATTATGCAAGGAAACAGGGATGGTTGTGACCTACCAGTCCCAGATATATTGTCCATCCACTACCTTCACAACCTGCAAACTTCTTGGACCAGGAAGTGTAAACAACAGCCTGTTGCTGTGCGACTACCAATGCCCTTGTGATGGATCTCATTGTTTCTATGGACTTTACTATGAACAGTACAGACATTACATTGCAGGATATGGAATCAATGAAAATGTGAGGGAATTGTGTAAAGTTGGTATTGCTTAGCAAATTTAGATCCTTTTAAATGGTGAGGATTACTGACAAAATTATTTTTGCAGGAATTTTTTTTAGATTTTTAGTCCGTAAAAATAGATTCCACTTAGAGCGCTATTGTTTAACGTGAGACCTTTAACCTGAACAATATATTGTTTTGAAAGTGAAGAGGCATGAAGACGATGCTGTTCACAAGAACATCCAGAAAAAAACATAAAACCTTAAAATACCGAAAATGCCTTGAAGTCTCAGTTTTATTTATTGACTCTGCCTCCTTGCCGTACGTCTTGATGGTCATACTCTTGTAATATTATAGCTATATATTTGGACGTTCTTTATTTCTTTATTCTTTATTAATTAAGACCATTTTCGTTAATTATTAATTGATATTAATTAGTGGTAATTGGCGTTTATTATTAATTATTAATTGGTATTAATTGACGTTTATTATTCTTGTAATTAAATGGAGAAATTGATGTAGAAATTGATGTATTTATATTTGGAACTGTACTAAAGGATTTAGGGTTATGAACTAATGACATTGATGCATTACTATTGTAATGAACTGTACTAAAGATTGAACTGTATGAACTGTAACCAGAATGAACTTATATGTACTAAAGATTGTAAACAAAATACATCATATGTTTGTGACTCATATGTACTGGGTAAACATCATGTGACTCTTACATCATTAATCTGGAAGGTTTCTATTGGACAATTGTAATATTCTGTTATTTTATATAAGTGATTGTAACCATTACTTGGTGGGATTTGAAGATTAGGATTCAGAGAATAAACATTACACAGAACTTTGAGATTGTTTCTTTTACATTTCTTTTACAAACTTTTACAGTAAACAAATTGTTCTACCAACTTTGGGATTTAGAACTGGGAACTATATTACAAAATCAAAATGAAGACAAAGATGATATCACAGTTTGAAGGTTTATAAGCTGTAATCCAGGGACATTCCAGGTTCAGTTAATCCAATTTCAATCTGTCACTGCCTTGTTTTTCTTTAGCTAGTTAGTTAATTACTGTCAGATTGTGGATCTGGTGCTCCACTTCTGCAATTTCTTGCATCACATCCAAAACTTTATTGCTTAAGGCACTCATCTGCCCCTGTATTTCTAAGTATTTTTTGTGAGAGATCTGCAGGTTACCTGCAGCAGTTGCTAGCCTGGCACGGGTATCCCTAAATTTTTGCTGTGTTTCAGTTAACTCCCTCCACTTGTCTGCCAGATTTTGTAGCAAAATAGCTCTGGAAATGGACAGATTAACATTTGCCATCTTGAATTTCATTTAGCAGTGATGCGCATGTGAAGGTGTTTGAGATTGCATCACTGATATGGTGTATCTACCTGCAACTGGCATCAGCTAAGATACGCGCATAGCTGCAGTCATTCATGTTTGGCCATGAGTGAAAACCTAGTACAGCTAAACATTCCTAATCAGAACAATAGGTATATCTATATAAGCTCTGGGCATCTTATGATAGTGTTTATTTGAGCATCATTATGATGACTACTGAAGTAAGAATAGTTAGGATAATAGCAACAAAGTAGATCACCCCCCTTTCATTGAAGCTCCTGTGTCTAGTAATTGCATATGATTCTTTGGTAATGAGGTGTGGTTAGCATAGAACCAGCATTCTGGAATCCTC
>JBCAUI010507395.1:0-12823 GCA_038406195.1 Haplosyllis anthogorgicola | reverse complement strand
CGCTTATATCGATATCCCGCTTATATCGATATTTTTTCCGCGCCAAAAATATCGATATATCCGGGGAGGAGTGTATACATAATTCGATATATCCTGTTTAAGGGCATGTACCAAAGTTTGGGTGAAAAAGTGTATATGATATAATTTAGCATTAATTTTGATAGTATATGGGCAAGGAACGAAGGTAATACAGATGCTCATGCGATTGAATGGCCTGTTTATTGAACATGTACAGGAAAAAAACATAATTTTAAAACTTTATGCAGAACAAAGTTACTTGCAATTGTACGAAAGACAGTGTTTCTTTCCTGCATTTTATTGCCAAAATGTTTGACGAATATCATGAACAAAACAACTTACTGGAACTCCCCATTCTGTCAATAGCAGCTACAGAATGTCCTGCAAGAATTTTAATTGTCTCTAGCCGAATTAAGATCCATTGTCACAATCAGTCATAATCTTCATCGTAACCAATTTCTCCATCTCCATAGTCGTCTTCCCCTAAAAATAAAACATCACTACTTGTCTAGGTAAATGAACATTTTCTACATCAAATTGTAAAAGAATCTGACACATTGGAGGCACCAGTTCAAGGAGCAGAATATTAGAATAAGAATATGAACAAAGTAGTGTGTTACCTGTATGGTAGTGTGCAAGGCAATGTTATCTCATAATTATACACAACGCAGATTATCACAATACTCGCAGGCATTTCCGAAATTTAAAATATCTTTATTCTTGAATAGGTTTCTGCCTACCTGTGCTGTGACCCATCAGCTGTGCTGCACTTATGTGCTCCTCTTCGTCGTCTTCGTCTTCCTCATCAACATCTTCTGTGTCTTTAAATTATAGAATATAATGCATTTTAACTTTTGTATCAATAAATTGGCAATGGATTTCGAATAGCGAATTTGTTTTCGAACGGAGTCTGATAACGTGCAATACAAGACCTCGCTGCACAAGCAATGGTTTTCGTGCCGCTGCAGAAGGGAGGCATAACTTACCTTCTGGTGCATATTCAACAGGACCAGATTCCACCACAATTTCCTCTTCATTTATATCTGGTTCTAAACGAGGCTTCTTCTCCGCAGGCTGCAAGAATAAGAAATGTTCTTTGTCATATTTCCATGGTAAGCAATATTCAACGAGAGACAAGAGAGTCTTGACAGCCTAACTACCGTGTTCCCTAAATATGGCATCCCCTCCAATTATGGCAAAAACTGGACGAAGCATAAAATATGAATCTCTTCTCAACAAAAGATGTTTCAAGTGTTGATCCACATAAAATTAAGGTATACAAGTTGACAAAAAACTGATGATGTAGGTGCCACTCAAATTTGGTATTTCCAGATTTCTTATTAGGGGACCCGCTCAAGAATTGGTCTTGGCACCCGGTACCGTAATTAGAGGGGATACGGTGTATGACTTCTAATCAGACATGGCGATACATAATCTAGCAGTTTACATTTGGAGAACTCACCTCGGATAAGTCTAACTTTCTCTCAGCCTTAGATTCACTTTTGATTGTTGGACCTTGTGAAGAACTAAGTCTTCTAAACCTGAAATATTTGATAGGACTTGTTATATTTCTGAGATATGTATTCAAGAATATTACGGATACTAAGGAATTACCGTATTTCTCTAATTATTACCCTCCTTCATTTAAAATAAACATAATTCATATTTTCTTTGCCGTAATGCAAAAACAGATGATTTGATTCTGAACTAATGTTGATTTACATTTGGCTTTAGCAGTCGTAACATGCAAAAATTCTAATTAAGGCACTCCCAGTTTCGTTTCAAATGGTATTGCTTTTGGAGAAAAATCAATAAAATATTTGGTTACGAGGCAGGCATGTTCAAGAGATTCTGCGGAGGATAACTGATACCTTTTCTGTGGTGTTGTGGGCAGGCTGACAGGTGATGCCTCTATGGAACCACTACCAAGAGAAGGGCCACTTGGTGACTCTGACTTCTTTAGGTCTGATGTTAAACTACGAAGAACATCGTAATTTATTTTACTGGATATCTTCTTTTCTTGCAACATCTTTTCTATGGCTTCTCTTGCTGTACTAGCTTCTTTTGTTGGCTGCTTTTTTCGTGGTTTCTTTTTCTGCAAAATATTACTTGGGAGTGAGGTCATTCGCTGGCATGGTGGGCAAGACTTGTTCAACTTCAAACTTGTTCACTGCCATCTCTACCTTTCTCTCCCAAAAGCACCATCGGACACTAGTGTGATTGATTCCTTTCCCACCAGGGTAATAATTCTCATTAAATGTTTGTAGTTAACAACATTAAACCTTTTCTGGTTTTTTGTTAACATTATACCTTCTTTTCTGGTTTATCTTTTTGTTCTTCCTTTAATTTCGCCTCCCTTTCTTCTTTCTCCTTCATTTCTTTAAGGTAGTCAGCATTAACTTCCATCCAAATTCTTGTTTTTAATTTTGCTTCCCTATCTGTCAATATATACTGCAAGAAATAAAGAATAATTGATAACGTCAGAATACCTTCAGTATTACCTGATGGTTCTGTCTCCTAAAAGCTCGCTTTCCCATAAGATCCGGCTATTGATTTTTGACTTCTCCATTACCTAGATACCTACCAAATCTAATTCATCATCATCAATTCCAGTGAGATCGAGTTCTCCAGATTCATTCGTTTCTTCCTCCTTGTCCTCTTCTGCTGGTTTACTTATCATCATGTGTTCCTCTATGGATTCTCGTAATCCCAAACTTGCTGCTGTTGGCCTTCCAATTGGGGTACTTGGTGGGGGCATTAATAAAGTATCCTTATCACTAGCATCACTATTCGATAATATACAAGTGGTTTCATCATTTGATTGTAACGTCCGATTTTCGTTTTCTCCTTGAGACTTGTCATCGGCAATGTCCAGTACAGTTGACAACGTCTCATCGGTTATAAATTTAGCGGCCTGGTCCTGTTCCAACTTTTCCAATTCACTGTCCAGTTCGGATAATGAAGGTGCTGATGAACACACACTGCTTACATCTGAAACGCACATTCAAAAAATAAAAAGAACTGTGAAGAAATACTTGTATTGTGTTCTATGGGTTATTTACACTTTTTGCTAATCATCAAACACCAATACGATAAATGTGTGAGCTTTGCTTGAATGGTTGCTGCATTGTTTTGAGCCAGACAACCTTTTAAACATTCGAGAATTTGACTGCTCAGGGCAAATTCCGTACCAAGTGCCTAGTGCTTGTGAAGAGATTTGTAATAAACATATTCACCAACCTGTTCCAGAACTACCCGTGTATCTTCTGGCCTTCTTTGCAATGATATCATCCAATGTTTTATCTATTTTCTCTTGTAATTCAATAATCTCCAACGTTAATGTGGGTAACTGACCTTGTTCTTCCAGCTGAAAGAGAATACAAGCTCAATTATTTTATATTTTTCACGTTTCACGTTTGTCAAAATTACAAGCCAATATCAACAACGTATACCTGTTGTATTTTAGCTTTTCGCCTGCCCTCTGTAAAACAGGGAGGATCCATCTCTTCCTCTAAATCGATCTTCTGGAACTCATCAATAGTCAATTCACTGGACGGCGTGGCTTCAAATTCCGCCAATCTACGTGAGATAATCAATAAAAACTGAAATTTACTGTTGCCATAAGTGATTAATGGATGTACGGTACAACCAACCTAACTGCAGTGTTTTCACTTTTTAAAATTGGGGGGTGGGGTGGGGCGGGGGTAGCAGGGGAGGGGCAACAGCAGAGGAGGGCGTTTTGTTTCTAGCCCTAATTTATAGATGTCCTTTTGGCATTTGTGAGGATCACATGCAATGAAAATTCATACATACCATACAGCAAATTAGAACAAAAAATATTATCAATATTGGTAAAATTATTGTAATTTCACGTTTTCTGGGGGTCACTAAATTAATTGCACAGGCACGCAAGGCAGCAGAAATGCTGTAACTACATCTCATCTTTTAGCACGTAAATACATGTATAGCTTGTAGTCAGTGACTCAAGATGTGTGTGAAGAATTGTGTTAATACCTTTTTCTGATTGTTCCTTCGCCTATCTGGACAACCCGCACAATGTCTTTCATAGTTCTGTTAAAGTCGTGGATTCTCGCTGCAACCAACAGGGCTGAAAAGACATAAATACTTTTTACAACGCTTTAAAATTTGACAAGCTGTTACAGCTCTAGCATTACCGATACGGACGCGAAGTGTATTCTGCTGAATAATGTACATGTATGCAAAACTTTCTACCACTCGTATGACTGCATTTACAACGAAGAAAATCCATCGTATGCTTGTTTCTTAATCTTCGGATTACATTACACGGCCAGGATTTCACAGCATGGCCATCCAAAAAAACCCATAAAACTTGAACCTGGTCCCTAAAAAGCCAAACTGTTTATAAATGTAATGGATCGTGTGCAATGGAACCGCATTTTGTTGTGTGAAACATGTCAGAATGACAGATGCCATTTGAGTTTCTTTTTCTTTTCTTTTTTTTGAAATCTCAAAGTGCGGTGTGAAATGTAATCATAACATTGTTTTGGACCAGAACTGTAAAACAATAGAGGAGTTCATTAAATCAGTGCTGATTCATGATTAGCATGGATGCATAATGATACAGTAGAAATTGTCTCGAGCGACACTTAACTTTTCCCTCAAAAAGTCTCGTAAAAGTCAGGTGTCAGGTGTCGCTCAAGATAGGTTTTATTGTATTTAACAGCACTTGCCAGCTCCACATAATCCAGATGGTCGCCTTCCCTGTGCCATCCAATCCCGCTTCATACGTGACACTAGTCTCAAGGCCGCCATGGACACTTCATGAGTCTTGTCTCCGAATTCTAGTCTGTGGGCAAACCTCTGAATGTAAATACACGGATCTAGAAAAAGAAAAGATACCGTAGTTTAACAAGAAATATAACTTTTTTTGGGGTGGGGTTGGATGAAATGCATGCATAGGCTGTTATTTTATTTATTTATTTTTGTTGTTGCTGCTGCTGTTATCATTTTCATACTCTGTACCTGTTCAGTCCGTATGAAAAAAGAGTACAATGCATTGGCGGATCCAGGATTTCCTGTACGGGGGGACGCCCGGCCCGTAGGGGGGGCACCAACCCAATTTTCACCTATTTTCGCCCACAAATCGGGAAAAACTGCATGAAAATGAAGAAAATTTTGGCCGTAGGAGGGGGGGGGGGGAGGGGGGAGGGCGCCTGCTACGCCCCCCTAAATCAGCCAATGCAATGAAATGAGTGTTGCCACCTGCATTTTTGCAATACATTATAACGACAGATGGCTCTTTACAAGGGCATTCTGGGATACTCTCATTTGTAAACATGGCTGACAGATGAGCTCAATTAACTTGAACGACATAAGTTATTGCTGATTTTACGGAAAACCACGAATATCTCGTGTACAAAGCTGTGCAGGTAAATAATTTAGTTCTGGTGGCTTGTAGTGAACAAGTTGTCTCCGTTTCTCGAGCTTGTAAAGATTACAAAAAATCATACACATTGGTCCACCCAACACCCAAAATGTCATTTCAGCCCTAAATTTCTTTCTTGTAAGGTGACAAATTGAATAGGCATCTAAATGTGGACTGGTAACCACACTGCACACTATGTATTTGTTACTCTTCTTTCTCGAATCTAACTGTATGCAGTACAACGAAAACTGAACGGACATCTTTCTCGAAGCCACAGAACATGATTTCTGGTGAGAGAGGTTAAAGGTTGTGCTAAATCTGGAAAGTAGCCAGCGGAGTTCAAGCATATACTTCACAGCTGTTTATCTTACAGCAGAGCTTAGACTGCTGATAATCGCACAAAGCATCACCTAGAAATCTAGGTTGTTCGGTACAGATGCCAGTCACAAAACAAAGTCAGCAGCTATGCTTGGATACAGCTGCGTAGGCTATCAACGCTAACTCATCAATAGGAAATCATAACAATGAAACGAATTCGGGAATGTTGCCATTTTAAATGCTCCACAGTTTGGAGTTTGAAATTTGGTGAAGAAAAGAAAAGAAAAGCTGTCCAATACCATTTTTCAATGTAAATGCTCCTTCAGTAACATACATGTATGTAACCACTGATGTTTGCTAAGTGGCATCCATTCGACCACAGTACATGTATTACACGAACATGCCATGAAATGATAAAACGGTCAAATTTGATCAATTACTTTATTTAGGTTGTCAATTACTTTATTTCAGGTGTCCCTGCACGAAACATTCAGGAGAGAAGGTGGCAGGTACCACGATGGATCCTTTAGAAACACTGGAGGAGCCTGATGACGAGATGAATCAGGAGGTTCCAGTGGGGCACTTCCGTGGCAGCGATTTCAGTCCACGAAATGGGCCCCCAATGGCTATTGCCAGTGGCCCACGCAGTGACAATCTGGAGCTTAACTCGGGACAATCCAGTGTATCGGCAGATCCAGATCATAACTGGCAAGCAAACAAAGCGACTGTTCGTGAGCGCAACGCCATCATGTTTAACTCCGAGTTAATGGCGGATGTGCATTTTGTGGTTGGCTCTGCACCGCATGCCCAACGCATCCCTGCTCATAAATATGTGCTGGCCACAGGCAGCTCAGTGTTCTACGCTATGTTCTATGGGGGACTGGCAGATGGCAAGAATGACATTGAAATACCAGATATTGAACCTACTGCTTTTCTTAATCTTTTGAGGTATTGCTACAACACAATTCAACAACATTGTTTTCTGTGACGCTTTCAATTGCAGTTCATTAATAAAACTGTTCAATACATAATAATTTTTTTAGAAAATTTTGACTGGTATCGGGTTTGTATGCTGTTTTGCATTTTTTGAGAAAACGTGTCCTTGTTACAATTTTGGTTAAAATGCAACATTCTGCCTCTCTCATATAACATT
The DNA here is from genome assembly GCA_038406195.1 of Haplosyllis anthogorgicola. Classification (NCBI taxonomy): domain Eukaryota; kingdom Metazoa; phylum Annelida; class Polychaeta; order Phyllodocida; family Syllidae; genus Haplosyllis; species Haplosyllis anthogorgicola. The sequence goes on along the minus strand of JBCAUI010507395.1, from coordinate 5,927 downwards.
TAAGAAAATCCCTCAATACTTCCCATAAGAGGTTTGCGATAGAGAGTTTGTGACAGTAGTGTGATTTTTTGCATCTACTTCCCCTTTTTTTAATTTTAGTTTATATTTGATCATTAACATGCACATCAAGCATTGCACACATCATGTGCACTAAGTCCGTCCGTTGAGAACTTGAACGGAATTTCTACTTATGTTTAATCAAACTAGAAATGCTACAACCTTTAGCATTTATTTGTGTGCAATATGCAACCGTATTTTTGTGCCTATTTTGATGTATGTACCGCATATTGAAGAATCTTGCGATCGTATGGCCGTTCAGACATGTTCCTTCGCTTCCACGTGAGTTCAAACGGAATGACATAAACCATGATCCTTTCCTATTGTATTGACCTAAAAACGATATTCGAGGTGTCTGATGTGAGAAGTGAGTACTTGTGCGAGAACTTCCCCGATTATGAAAGTTACAAGTCCATTATTTGATGATACTTAGTATTTAGTCTGACATCTTTCGTTCGTTTACTTTTACTAGGTACCTGTACTGTGATGAGATCGATCTGGAAGCTGACACCGTGCTTGCCACTTTGTATGCTGCCAAAAAGTATATTGTGCCATACCTAGCACGTGCATGTGTGCGGTACTTGGAGACAAGTCTAACGGCTAAAAACGCTTGTGTCCTGCTGAGCCAAAGTCACCTCTTTGAGGAACCAGAGCTGATGCAAAGATGCTGGGAAGTGATCGATGCACAAGCTGAGGAGGCACTACGTTCAGATGGATTTGCCGACATAGATTACGCTACTTTACAAGCTGTTTTGGCCAGAGAAACACTCAATGCCAGAGAAATATCACTGTTTGAAGCAGCATTACGCTGGGCGGAGGCCGAATGTGCCAGACAAGAGATCGAACCAACAAGTGAAAACAAACGCAAGGTGCTAGGCAATGCTTTGTATCTAATACGAATACCAGCTATGCGGCTTGACGAGTTTGCAAACAGCGCAGCTCAGTCAGGCATCCTAAACCTACAAGAGACCACAGATATATTCCTGTATTATACTGCCCAGTACAAACCTAACTTGCCCTATTCTGGTAAACCCAGACGAGGCTTGGTACCCCATCGTGTTCACCGCTTTCAGTCAACAGCGTTCAGAGGGAACCAGTGGCGATACAGAGGGCGCTGTGATAGCATTCAATTCTCTGGTGACAAACGGATCTTTATCGCTGGTTTTGGACTCTACGGATCAAGTAATGGTCCAGCCGAGTACCGTGTCAAAATAGAACTAAAACGCAATGGTATGATTCTCGGCTGTAATCAAACTAAATTTCTTTCCGACGGTTCTAGCAACTCTTTTCCGGTGTTCTTCGAAAATCCAATCCAGATTGAACCAGATACTTTCTACACGGCCAGTGCTATTCTGGATGGTGCAGAACTGAGTTACTTTGGCCAAGAAGGTATGGCAGAAGTCACCCAAGGAAAAGTAACATTTCAATTTCAGTGTTCGTCAGATAGTACAAACGGTACTGGTGTTCAAGGTGGCCAAATGCCTGAACTTATCTTCTACTGCTAATTGAAGCTTTAATCAATCAGTGTTAATGTTACCGTGTACATTTTGGGACTGAGATTATTTTTGTTTCAAACTCAAAGTACAGTATTAATTTCACAGTCAAGTTTATTGCACTTTACACAATAAACTAAAATGTCATCTTCCCAATATCGTGTGCAGTTGTTCGATCAGATAATGCGTAATACCTACATGCCGTAATCTTAATTTTGTAACTTATGATTTGATTTGTGCTTTGTATAATTTTACAAGAGACTTATTCTTCAAGGCTTTGTTGTAAAGACTCATTTCAGTTTTCAGAAGGCCGATGTGTTCAAACAGATTTATGGGTGGGAAATGCATGTGTTGTAAATGGTCTAGATACCAACACATTGCACTTAGTGAAAGTTTTTCTTCCAAGTAAGATTCTGTCGAAACGCTTTGAGAATTGTGACCAAATGGATAATTAACGTGAAGATTAGTAGTTGATGCTGTTCGAAAATTTGTCCTGCAATAGTTATCTGTTTTAAAAAAGACAAATCGCCAATAGAACTAGTCTAGAAATCTAAGGAAAGGAAGAATGGTTAATGTGAAAAAGATGACTGCAGAAAACAAAAAAAAATAAATGATATTTATAAAAGTGAAGTTGTTGTGTATTTGTTGGCACGTGAATTACCCTTTGAGTCTTACTTGGTACGTTGAACGACAGTATGCATACACTGGGCTCGACTTAAGCGTCGGTCATCAGTCTTTTGCCGACACTTTTCTTATTTGACTGACACTTCTGACAAAGTGTCGGTCATTTTGACCCGAGACTTTTTCATTAAAATTAACATCATACTGTTGTGTTGACAGCCAAATCAAATAATTGACCGACATTTTTGTAACAATATCTATGCCTGCATGATACATACTGGTCCGGGAAATAATAACTGGTCAAAGATCTGACATGTTACGTACGTAAAATGTACGTTCGTCTGGTATTTCTTAAGAGCTTCACGCATTGTTTGCCTTAAATGTCCACCTGTTCACCAACATGGATACAATTTCAAAATAATGGACGGTTTTCAAATTTTTATGCAGGTAGGGGATAATTTGACAGCTACAGTTCCAGTGTAAAACCCAACGGTTCTCTTGTTTTAAGAAGCAACATGCACGTAAAGTATTACATGTGCGAAAAGTAATTGGTAGCTCAGATTTGGAAAAATCAATTGGACTGGCTGTCTCGTTGCTAAATCAATGTGTGTAAATTATTAGTGATTTATTACCTAAAGCTGGAATGTTGATGCATAATTCTTTCGATAGTTGAAGATATGTCCTTCCCAAAACGTACACACTGGTCTACAAATAAAGTATTGGCATCACTTAAAATACACATTCCTTAAATTTTTAAAGAAAATTAACGTTTCTTTGGGTCTTGTTATATCTTTGGGTCTTGTGTAAGGCATCACAAGTTTACTGTGGCTAAAATACTCTTTACATTTTCGTATTGGTGCTGAATATATTTCAAAGACGGCACTACAGAAGAACCTATTTTGCGCAGTACCCTAATTTGTCAAGACTAAAATGCCGTAAAAGTCAAGTATGCCGTGCAAAACGGGTATAATAAACTTGAATACAGAGAACTCGTTTTGCCACGAACTGTCTTAAAACAGATATGCCATACAAAACCATACCACTCAAAACAGGTACTTCTTTACAAGATGAATATCTGATACACAGCTGGGAAAACACGTACTTGCATCTGTATGGGCAATGAAAACAACACGGTGTTACTTACCTGCAGAATATCGGCAAAATCCAACAGCATGTCTACCTTGTTAAGGATATATAATGCACTACAAGTGTAACTTTACTCAATACAGTAACAGTGTTGTCGCTACGGCACGGGCACGCTGGATTCCTGCACTGAATTGAGGAAATTTCCCCCAGAAATTGAATTAGGGGTCACAAGTGACCTCGAAAATTTTTGCCATTGTGTCTTGTAATCTGGAACACTAATTGGATGTACAATAAATACATAATACTAAATGGAAAAACAAGCATTTTAGAGAAAATTTTCTTGGTCTGGAGGCACAGTCATAGCCCAACTTAGGATTTGTACTTCGTTCCTTGAGATATAAATTTAATTCTGGTATCTTACCAAAACAGTTCATTGTTAATTTTTATAGCTATCACAATGACGGAACGTGTGGAGACCGATTTCAGTTGTGGACCTACAGTTTATACATAGTGACCCTATCCAGTGAAAATATCCCCCAGAAATAAGCTATGGGGGACAAAATTTTGTCCCCCAAATTTAAAAATGTACAGAGACCATTTGAACGCCCTACAAGGTAAATAAATTACCTCCCCTGCCACGAGACAAGCCCAGCAGACACACACTCAAAAAGACAGTGCTCATCATTGGCCATCATAACTTCAAAGCCCAAAGTCTTAGATCTCTAACTACCAGGCTAAAAATAGTAACATCCAATCCAAACCATTTAAGATCATTTGGGATCAAACAAGTCTCTGTGTATACAAGGCACACACACCTCCAGCACAGCTCAGAAGGAGGTGGGACCAGGCACCAGGCTGGAGACCTCTTCAACTGCATGTAGACTTCAAGAGGAACAGCAATAAACGGGATTCAACCTTTAACCACTGTGTCAGCGTTGACTGTTCACCGACTAGAGGGAGAACCAGGGGAGAAGCCATTCTGTACCTTTACAAAAAGTAGCGGAAACACTGCAGTAAAACTCCTTATTTACGGCCACCCTGCTTTTTGGCCACTCTTGGTTTACGGCCATGTTGGCTCCAAATATTTTCTTCAAAACTGTAGCAAAGTGCAGTCAGCCTTTACGACCACTCTTAATATATGCGACCAAATTTACCAGGCAAAAAGTCTGGCCGTAAATGAGGAGTTTTCCTGTAGTTTACACAATATAATTATTTCCTGCTTAATAAGATGTCTCTTTGCGGATTCATGCATTAAGGTCCCACTTTGAAGACTTTAATTTCAGCCTAGTGAATTACAAGAGGATACGTGGTGTTCCTTCCGTTCTGCACACGATGTAGAGACATGCTGCCGTTACATGATGTGTGCGTCTTCCGCGTGTCAGACGTCGAACTACAGCCATCTTGAAAAAGTTGAAAGCAGTGTCGACACAGTGCTGGTTTAGCCTCAGTTGGTTTCCCAGATGCTGAAGTCTCTTTTTACCTGAAAATGTACAATTGACGGATTAAAATGTGCAGCTGCATCTGTTTGAGTTGTTAATAGATTAGACACCCTATAAGAGAAAGTTAACAGTCCACACTGAACATTTCGTAACAGCATGATAAATACTCACCGTTTTGCAAAGTTATGGCTCTAGATTCCTTTCCTAATCCATGGTGAAAGCCTGCTCCCATACTGTGGCCCTTTGGTCCTGTAAAATGTGTATATGTTATGAACGGTATGTATTTCATGTCATTTCAAAATCTCAGACCACTGACATCCTTCAGCTAACTGTCGAAAACACATCTATCACCAAAGGCAGACTTACCCTCAGCAGACACATACTGCCCAATTACTGACGCACCACCAGCAGAATTTTCTTGAAACTGGATTTCGGAGACGATAATTTGGTCCTCCAAAACAGATCCACATCCTGTGCACACAGCATCTCCACGTGCCGGATCAGTGTCGATCTCATTACACCCACAGTGAGTACAGGCACGACTGCTCATTGTCTCTGGTAAATCTAATTCGTTTCAACTGTAAATAGAGAAGCATGTTTCAAAACATTACACTGTTATTGTACCAGACACACAAGCAAGTCCGGTTACCTTTCGATCCTGCTCTTACCTTTCACTCTTACTCCACGCCAGTCATGCCAGATTTTGCACGACAGACTTTTATTATCTTGTCCGACTTGCAACCAAATCCTGGTGGATTTGGGAAAATAACTGATAAAATATTTTTCGCTGGAAACCTTCCCCAGCGAGTGGCCCAATGGTTAACGCGTGAAGACGTGGACCATGGGGTCGTAGGTTCGAGCCCCACATCTTCCTGCAGAATTCGACAAAATTCTTGCACGTGTCAAAGTTACAATGACTTCACACTTTTATGAAGTCTTTTACTAATAACGAATACACTGAAATATACTCACTAACCTGCACATAAACGTTTAAAACTCAAACACTCCTCACATTTCAAAGACTCGGCCAAAACTTTCATCAGTCTAGATGGCGATTTCTACATCCGGCTACCCGTTGCAACAATACGGGATGTCCTCGAAAAATTGCGCGAGATAAACTGGAGTTCGCCTTTGCTGGAAGCCAAGCATCCGATACTGGGTATGCTCGTTTATTGCGGACACTCGATGCGGAATGAAGATTCTCCCGGAATGAATATCTCGCAGACTATCA
>JBCAUI010507384.1:0-12824 GCA_038406195.1 Haplosyllis anthogorgicola | reverse complement strand
TACAACATTTTTTTCTGAAAGTAGAAGTGACCGCGCCTGACACCGCTCTGAAAATTAGAAAGAAATGTCACCATTGTCTTAAAAATGTAAATATTTTTTTGCCCCATTTCTTGGTTGGAAAGGGTGTGTTGGTCGATTCAACGAATTTGCTTTTTGAACAACTTTTTACTGCTAATAATTACATGGAGTATGAATTCATAAATTAAGACATTAAATATTTTATTTTCTATACATTTCAGAGGAGATAGTAATGACGCCCACAAAGAAGGGTAGAACTACGATTATTGCCATAGAGAAGAAGATGAAGACGCAGATCGACACAAGTAAAGTGGCTCACGAGGGAGGTGGTCAACACACAGGGTTGGTCATCAACAAACAAAATGCTGGTGAGTTGTCAAATAAAGTTACAGTTTCAAGTTTGATGAAGTACGTTGTACGAATGGAGGAAAAAAAGACACTTTTCATAGTTTTGGTACGGGTGAATTTCACTGACTAGATCTTTTGTTTCTTTCCCTTTCACTTGTATTGAATTTGGGGATGACTTGCAGCACATTTCAAAACTTGGAATGCAAGCCTTTATTTTTAGTGGCTAAGGATTACGCGAACTTATCCCATTTAAAATCAACGGGCCGTTGAAGAATAAACGTTAAAACCTTAACAAGAAATAAATTTTGAGTTCACGAAACGCACAACCAGTCAATGTGTATGGTAAGAGTACACGATAGTATATTCCCCAAAGCAAGTGCCACTGCGCTTTGTAGCTCCCTTGCAAATTCGAAGCAGTAATGTCGGAACTGAAGAGATCAGCACAGGTAAGGATTACTTCACTCGACACAATAACCGAAGAGCTGGAAAAGAAGTGAAGACAGTAAGTGAGATGTACCGACCGTTTAAGCGCTTACATTAGGGCATTGGGTTTCCAGGGCCGCTTAACACAACGAATTGCTGCACGCCCACTAATTTTTGACCATGTAGTTTATGAAGACGCGCTGTTAGGAAATTCTTTTATGTACGTACACTTAACAGTATTTTTAAAAGCAAGGCACCTGTAAAGCTTACACGATGTAAAATAAAATTCATGCACATTTGTAAATATTTTGACACGATTGTAGCAGATGTGGCTGCAAACACCTGTGACATGCACTTTATTGTACGATTTATTCAGGTAAAAAGGCAAGGCCGCAATTTCATTTTGGTGTCTTCTGTTCAAGACGAACTTGCGTTGTGCACCATCGACATTGTTATTGTTTTGTACGCACCAATAAATCAACGTTGTCAGTGAAACGACTTGCCACACCAGTAATAGTGCACACCTGTGTTGTTCTTGGATATGAGGTTAAGAAATATTACATATCTGACACAGCATTGTGCCTTGCTAAGAGATTTTATTTCGCATATTTGTTTTATTCCATTGTAAAACTTCTTAAATTTCGTTCATATCAATATGCTACAACGTGTATGTGGTTTAATGGGTTTTCTTTTAGATCTGAAAATTTGTAGACTACTATATTATCTCCGAATGGTTGTAAAATTTATTCATTTTGTTGCTTTTCCGAGTGTTATTCAGTATTTCATCACCTGTGTTTAAGCTGATATCTACATGTTACCCGAGTCAAGAAATATCGTGAACCATATTTCGTAAAGTTTGTATATACAGTGTGAAGATATTCATTGCATTTTGGTAATATTACACACACATGTATCTGCAGAATGAATGTGCGAACCTTTCTAAAGTGGCCAAAATATTTTACTTTTTATGCTATAAACAAAAAGTGTAATGGCATTAAAATAGTTTTAATAGATTTTAAGTTAAAGGAGAAAAAACGTCTTCCAGGACATAACATGGTAATTTATTCAATTAATCTTTTGCGAATAACGTACATGTACTACTTTTTTAAATATTTCCCACTTTGATTTATGAAAAGCGAATTCTCTAGCTACGAAACACATTTTACGGTATTTGTCGTGCCATTCTTTCAAGTAAGATTAAATTGTCAAAACAATTGTGGCCAACATACATGTGTTAATAAAATTGTAAACAATTTTAGAATGTACATACATGTATGCGAGATTCACAGGATGTATATTTTTGTACGGGGTATGGCTGCCATTGTTTGACTGCAACACGAATATTCGTTGTGTTCCTATTGGAATTTGTTGGTTGGACAGGTTATTTGTATTGTACAGAATAAAAAAGACTTACAACAGTACTTTTGTCTCAATTGTTCCTTTACAAAATCTGATAAATAACAGAATACATTCTAGTTGATTTGGTTTGTAATATAAATACCACGGGTTTTATTTTCCAAATTTCTGTAAGTGCGTTTACAGTGAACCAGTTAATCACTCGGTTAATCACAATATTTCGCCGATGTCGGGCAGAACTGCACTGCCGGTGCTCAAGTTTTGAGTTCTATTTGTTTGTTTTTTTCCACCCATCGGTGCCTCTGCACGTGGTCATGTTTGCAAACATAGGCGGATTTCCCTTTGGCCTCGTCTTGAGAAAAGGGGTTTCCCAGACTGGATGCAGAGACTGATGAGAAGTGGATGACAGCAGTATTACCAACAGTATATGGTAATTTCACGAACTACAATGCAACGGTGAGTATCTGATCGTAGTAAAAGATACACTTAACCTGAAAGCAAGATGTTAGCACAGGAAACTTCCTGGGAAACCCAGTAAAACATGTCATTTTCATGTGTACCAAATTTGTGCGTTTCCAAATTTGGTAGAGGTGTGAGTCACCAAATGATCAGAAACTGAAAATGACTCAGTGTCACTACTGCCTTTTCCGACAAATACTCATTCCCGAAGCAGCAGACGAAAAGTACTTCGATTTATTTTAATTCTTAATTATTCTTATTAACCATGACAATCGCAGTCGACTATAGTCCGACGATGGTCAGAAGAACAGTGACTGCCATTTCTGTTGAAGATGTTGAGAAAAGAAGACAACCCAGCAAGCATTACGTACGTATACTAAACATGTGATCCAATTTGCGAAGAGGTTTCATAAATAAAGTTTACGTGTTAAGTGTTTGGAAAAAAACACAGTGATAATCAAATTCAGAACAGTAACATCAGTTGTGTTGTTGTTCTAGGTATACCTGATATATGTCACATGGTCAGATGGCTCGATAAATCTTATCTACAGGAGATACAACAGTTTCTTTGAGCTTCAGGTAACCAATCAAGAAACAGCATGTAACGTACGCCAATACATGTACAATGGATCTTGCTTTGGGCGACCACTGCCAACCCTGATTGACGTTTCTTAATAAGGGAAATTATGGCATTGAGTTACATTGTGGAGGGCGACAGTACAAGTTCACCATGCATTGATTCGTAGTCTTAAAGTTTCAACCATCGTTTTATTTTTTGTTTTTTTTGGGGGGGATGGTGGTCAGTCAAAAGCTGATCTTTGAGAGATTACGAAATATGTCTAGATATTTTACGGGAGCTAAAATAAGAAATAGCCCAGGCCTGAGCTAGCTCAATGATTGAGCCAACTACATCCCTACAAGAGACATGTCTCATCGTGTGTGTATGTATTTGTATTGTTCAACAGTTGCCTCACCTCAGAAATTCTGGCAAGTATGTTGACTAAACTGTTTGACAAGAAATTTGACGTATGCTCTTTCTTGTTAATGGTACATAGATACTTTTGTCATTTTAGAGTAAGCTATTGGATAAGTTTCCAGATGAATCAGGAATTCATAATCCAGCCAGTAGAATAATTCCATTCTTACCAGGTACAGGAGCCGCACTTTACTTTTTTCTTGACTCGGCAGTATGTAATATGTCTTCAGTGCTAATAATTATAACTAATGTAAAGGCTGATATGTCAACCAGTTTGTAACTATCATTCATCGAATAACTGATACAAAAACGTTAAAATTTTTTCGCTTGTTTGTTTGTTTGTGTGTTGTTGTTGTTTTCCTCTTCCTTTTAATTCCGCATCATTATAATTTCTGAAACAGGAAAGATAATTTTCGGTAGAAGTCACATAAGAGATGTAGCACTGAAAAGACTGGCACCGATCGATGAATACTGCAAGGTAATCTTTTTATATACATGTACATGTAAACATGTTTAATTTTAGTACTTTTGTGACATACCACCCATTCTGAAATATTCTTTGCAATATGTTTTAAACTAACAACAAAATTAATACTGCCGTATCATAAACTGTACGCTTTTTGTTTAGACGTTGATAAAGTTACCACCTCGCATATCGGAATGTGAAGAAGTGTTACAATTCCTGGAAGCAACAGCAGAAGACCTAAATCCGCGGGCTGCAGAGTATGTATTGGAGATTTATATAAAATAGAAATGTTTTATGTATGTTTTATTTTTTATTTACGTTATATTTCAAAGATCTTTACAGCATTCTGTACTGCTCATACACATGCACATGCATGTAAAACTCAAATTTTGTGTTTCCATGTTGCATGAAGGTGTCTTTGTGTCTTTGGACTTGTGCGCACATGTACAATGAGCCATCGTTTTGTGTAGCTATTAAAAGTTATCTTTATCCTGACATAAACATGTATATTTATTATCTGCAGACCTACCAGAAAGGGAAGTGAGAAGAAAATTAAAAACATTTCGGAACCAAAGTTACTCGACCAATACATAGCAAAAGCTGACTATGTGAAAGAAGGTAGAAACGAAACCAACTTGAGGGAAGGTCAATTCGTGCAGGTTATCGAAAAAACTCAAACAGGTCAGAATAAATTTAATCACTATATGTTTGTCACTGATGTTTAATTGCAAAACACAGGCTTTACCCATACCAGTCTGTCTCATAATTGAACGTGTCATACAAATTGGTATCTTTGTGTAGGTTGGTGGTTTGTGAGCAGTGATTATGACCAAGGCTGGGTGCCAAGTTCATATCTTGAACGAGAAGATGGAGTTACGGAAAACAGGATCATCAAGTCAACGAAAAGTGGAGATAAGGGTAGGTACAGTATATCTAAATATCGAATGTTAAAATAGTTTTACAACATGTAATGTGTAAGAATGTTTAATTTACTACACGTAGTGCAGTACGATATTATTTCTGATTTATAATTAACAATTGTTCTGGAAACACTGATTTTAGAGGAGAAATTTATGGTAATAGAGACATACAAAGCTTGTATGCCAGATGAGATTAGTTTGGACAAGGGCGTTATTGTGGACGTCTTGGAAAGAAATCTTGATGGATGGTGGCTCGTTAAGTAAGATATTAATGTTATTGATTAAAATTAGTTAACCTGACAAATTCACTAATTATTAAAAAAAAATGTTTTGACATAACATTTTGTGCTAAGTATATTTGCATCATTGTTTTGTTGAATAAGACACTTGTTTTGTTGAATAAGACACTTGTAAACTACAATGTTACAAAAGTCACATTCTCAATTCGTTTAAATGAAGATGGTAAAATTAAATGTTCTTTTCACTAGGTATAAAAGTAAAAAAGGTCGAGCACCTTCAACTAATTTGGTGGAGGCCGGGACAATACAGGCGGACAGATTAAAGAACAGATCAGCCAGTGAGTCTGGTGTGTGGGTAGAAAAAGTGCCTAATATGATGGCTGTTAGTAACATTCATCTGCAGGTTAGAAAATGTTTAAATTTGATTTTTCTTCATAATACAAATTTAGGCTGCTTATTTCATTTGGAAACCAAATAACTATCAATTACTGTATGCTTACAAGTTTGCAGAAAGGAAAATAGGCCAGAGCATAAAGGTGCATTGTATATTAACGTGATGTAAAGTGTCAAAGTTTGAGCTATTTTAATAAACTATCTTACAATTTTCTTTCAGAATTTTAATCAAGAAGCTCCGTTTGGTACAAGTTCAGCCAAAAATGGAAGAGGAACGTACAGACAAGTGTCTTTCGATAGTGTCTTTAGCAGTGACGGTGAAGAGGTCTGTATCATGTTGTTTTTAACAAGTAAAACGACAATTTCTTAGTAACAGCAAATTACAGATTAATTCAAAGTTTAGTCAAAGTGTAAATGCCGCCTTCACCTCAGTGTGCACATCCATGCAACCTTGTGTATTATCGCATTCTCAGACACAGATGGGTTGTCTGGATTTCCGTGAAGTACTTTAAACGCACCACTTAACTGGCTATTGAAATTTGTGCCATTATGCAAGACGTTGGACGACCGTTTCTGCTTGTAGGAGTCTGTGTACTCATCAATAGATGAAGGTGCTGCAGAAGCTTCCAAGAGAAACTTGCGGAGAAGTAAGTCTGCTGTATCTGACTCTCCATACAGAAAAAGTAATTTGCCAAGAAGATCGAGTGGATCCATGAGAGAGGTATGTCTATTGTTTCATTTGTAGTCAGTTAGCTTTTGTACCAGTGCATATTTCAATAATTTAGCTCAGGATATTTAATGCTGTCAACATCAGTGAATCAGCAAAGTAAACTTTCCAGAATCGTGTACTAATTACCAGTTTTTCCGGAAGAAGTATAACGGAACGTGTAAAATAAAAAGGCTTCTTAAATGTTTTATTGCAAATATGCCACTAAAGTTAAATGCATTCTAGTTTGTATCTCTTCCTTTTCTAAGCATTCGATCGAAGCAAATTTAAAAGTAATTGCATTTATCCCATTCAATACAATTTCATTAGAGGTGGGGAGATTTAGAAGTTTAGTCATTTAACTCGTAAAGCTTAAATATATTTTTACTTCAATCAAAAGAGTAAAGTATGTATTCCTGTTTAATTTGCCATGTCAGAATTTTGGGGCAGGAATTATGCAGGTTTGTTAATTTGCAACAGTTGTTTGATCACTGTGAATATCTTTAGAATTCCTTGTTGTTAAGTACATCTATTCGTTGTAAACACCAACCACAGTAGCTTGATTATTGTTGTTCTGTCTGGCAAAGTTTTTATTTAAGTTTGCAATTTCAAGATTATGAGTCATGTGTAGCATGTATAGTTTGGGTATTGCATGAATGATCTGCCAGTTCTATATCGAAGAATGGGTTCCACTTATAATTAAAAGTGGCCAAATGGTGAAGACATTTGTCAATTTATCAATACAATTCTTGAAAATATGATGAACATGTGACATTATATTTAAAAAGCAAAAAAGGAAAAAAAACCAGTTTGAGAGTTTATATTAAGTGGCTTCGTCGATTTGCTACGAGCTTGTGGACAGAAATTTATTTGTTTCGCATGTAATTCATTTTTACAATATAAAGTTTGCAATGAAATTATTTTAGGGGCGTGTGTTAAAGACATCCTAACAGCACCTCATTGACTGTGAAGCGTGGTTGTGCTGCCCTCTTGATGATATCCATATATGAGCAGGGTGTGATAACATCTGCCTCCATAGCTCAGTGGTTAGAGCACTGGTCTTGTAAACCAGGGGTCGTGAGTTCGATCCTCACTGGGGGCTAAGATAACAAATATTTTTTTTCAAATTTTGTTTAATTTATTGTCGCAATTATTGCTAACAACTAAGATGTCGATAATCTTTTGATTTTTAATGATTGTCATAATTTGCTGATGATTAAAACCGTGATAGACGCATTTTTGGCTACTGGTCACTTAGAATTTAGACCATATTCATGTTGGTGCCTTGTCCGTCGTGCGTTTGTGATGGTTGCGCAAATTAACCTCGTACGATACGGGGGTGGGATCGGATGTGGATAAATTCGCATTTATTGAAAGAAATCGGGAGCAAATTTTGTAGGGTCTATTGCTGTAAACTAAGTCAGGATGAAATGATCTAAACAAACTGAATAAATGGAGTATGAATTATTAGCAAGGTGGTTAATGATTTGTGATTATTTGTGGCTTGTGTGAGAACAAATCTTGGACAATACATAATACACCATGCATTCAAAGTCAATGGAGCCTCTTCCTAAGTAAATTTCAGCAGCTATTTGTGTCTAAATAAGCCAATGTGGTGTTGTAAATATTATTGAAATCGGATCTATGGTACCTGCAGATCCGACTTCAATAATATTTACAACACAACATTTACTTATTTAGACACAAATAGCTGCTGAAATTTACTTAGGAAGAGGCTCTATTGATTTTGCATGGGGCTCATGAATTTTCCATGAGAATATTTCTTAGTTGTGCGAAGCTATCCACATCCGATCCCACCCCCTGGTACACAGAAAAGACCTCTTCACATTAATTACAAAGGATGAGCATTCTAAAATTTTACTTAGACTACTAAGGATAAAACCGATTACAAACTTTAAAATGAAATATATGAAATTAAGATATTTATCACAGACATTTACCTTGTTCATTTTGTAAAAATAAATTTATAAATAAAAAAATAAATGATAACAATAACAATATCCTGGCAATGAAAGGTGATTAAAGCGAATAAAATATCGTGATAGATTGTGATTAGCTGTAAAAACTTTCTGTAAGCATTAAGTATATAATTACAAAGTGATATTAATTTCCTTTTTGTTTTTTGTGTTGTTGAAATAGGTGAAACCGCGACCACCGCGACCACCTCCCCCAGCAATGATTGTGACATACACTGTGATAGAGGATTTCACATCACAAGCCGAGGATGGAATAAGTCTGCGTAAAGGACAGCATGTACAGGTGATAATATGTTACCTGTATGATCTCAGCATTCTGTGCGAGAAACTGATGAGGAAGAACATGTCTCCTCCACACTTTCCATAGTTGTAATAAATAATTAAAAAACAAACAAACAAACAAAACCAAAATCAAGTTAGCAACTAGGGCTGGGACGACTAGTCTTAGACTAGTCGATAGTCGAGTTGTATGCCCCGACTAGTTGACTAGCAAAGCACTAGTCGACTAGTCTATTTCCTTATAAGGTAAAAGGCCAAACAGTTAATCACTAACCATTAGATTAATATTTTTACCTAAAATGACTTTGTATTACAATTTTGCAGCATCCGATAACTTGATTTTATAAAATAAAACAATTTGATGACATGAATGTAGTCCTCAATGATATAAATACACATCAAATATGTGGGTGTTTTTATGTTACGCAGAGATTTTAAGTGTTCTACACCCAACAGATAGTATTTTCAACAAGATAAGACGAGTCAACTTGTCTAGACTAGTAATGCACTCGACTAGTCGACTAGTAAAATTGCTAGTCGTCCGAGCCCTATTAGCATCCAAACAAATATCAAATAAAAATTAAATAAATTTAGCATGTTCATTATGTCATTGCGGGATTTATTTTTAATCACGAATAATTTATTGTGCAGGTTTTAGAAAAAAATACATCTGGCTGGTGGTTAGTCACCAAAGAAGACAACAAAGGCTGGGCTCCTTCATCATACATACAAGAGCATAAGGTACCGACTGAATATTTTACTATTTTGTTTTTTCATGTGGAATACATAATTTTAATAAATAGAAAAGAAACTATCCGTGAGTAACATGCATGCACCGTTTCATATAAAATATTACGTTTTATCCTATGGGTGATATTAATTCAAAAAAAAGAAGAAGATGCACACATTTTCACAGATGTGTGACTTGTTCAGAGCACCGGTATGTAATGATGGGGAAAATTATAAAGAAAAACAACTCGCTAGTTAAAGGAAAGGAGATCGAAGTGTAGCATTTTATTGTAGATAAAATGGAAGGTTAAAATTCGTAGAAGTAAAAGTCAGGTACAAACATGAGCATGAAAATTAGCCCCTTTATGAGATGTTTATACATTTACATACATGTATATGTATAACATTTACACATAGCATGCGGATATAGTTAGTCTTCTCAGTCGCATGAAATACTGAATGAAAATTAGAAAAGTGCAACTTTTGTGAAATTGTTTAATATTTCAAAAGGCTTGGTGATTGGGAACCTTTAAATGAGTGAAAGTGGGTTATCATAGTGCAGTGGTTTTATGATGCGATATGTTAGTAAATTAATTGGTGATTGCGGAAAAGATACATGCATTGACAATTGGGATTTCCTTTGATAAGTACACTTGAACTGATTTGTAAAAGGCAAGTGTCCCTGCGTCCCACCTTTATTTGTGAATTTCTTTCAAATGGACGGAAAACTTGAACATACAGTGGGAGTTTCGAAAAATAAAATGTGGTAGAATCTGTCTTGGGAGGCGTTTTGCTTTTTTATGGCTATTTTCTCTCACATGAATCCTTAATGTTCATCATTATTTCATCTGTCTTTAACGACATTGCTGCCTTTTACGGCATTCTGGTCATCCAAAAGTTGGGTGCCGCCCAAGACAGGTTCTAATGTACAGTATGCAAAAGCAGAGCAGTGTCATTAACCTTACCGTGTATTTATGATTAACCCCAATTTTATTATCTACACCTGAATATTATTTCAAAGTTCGAAAATTGATCGGGGACATAAAGACATGAAGTAAATGACGTAAGAGTCGTATTGCTACTGTATCTGAAGTGGCAAACTGGATTCTTATTGCAGAAAAAATGTTTTTGCACACATATACTAACTTGATTACTGTCTTCAATATTGTAGAATCCAAGACCAGCAAGACCTCCTCCACCAAATTTTGGCAAAGGAGCTCCCGTAGCAGGGAAGCTTGCAAGTACAACCAAAATCATTAAGCCCCGGTCACCAAAACCCCTGCAGAAACCAGTTCTTTCTACAATTAAAGATACCGGGCCGGCATTAACGACTGAAAGTGCTACGACAAATGCGAATGATGGAGGGGGAAGTGAAATTAAAGCTGAATTAGAATCGAAATTTGGAGTGCGGTTGAAAAAGGGAGCACCTGGATCTCCAAGCCTAAGTTCAAATGCGAGGAAATCTGGTCATGCACCAACAACGGCTTTACAGCCTAAATCAAACACCAAACCCAACGTGTTACTTTCGCAAGCTAGGGGACCGATCGCGTCACACTTTAATGCGAAAGCGCAAGTGCACGAGGATACTCCACCGTGTGATATTACGACAAACTCCGATCATGTTTATACAAATGTATCGGATGAGGAAAACGAAAGGGCAATTGTAAGCCAAACAGTGAGTAGCAGCATTAATAAGTGCCCTCCGTATGTTAACTTGGATAGTGAGAATGAAGAACCAGAGGTTGTGTTGCACAAAGCACGTGCATCATATGACTTTAGACAAGCAGAGGAGGGCGAGGTCAGCATTATTACTGGACAGAAAGTAGAGGTGCTAAAAGATGATATAAGTGGATGGTCTTTCATTAGAATCAAGGAGGGCACTCAAGGTTGGTGCCCGGCAAACTATCTGGTGAAATGTGAAGATAATACTGAAGACAGTGATGGTGATCACGAATATCAAAATGAAGATTTTTCCGTCGGAAGACCATCCACAAGTGAGGGCATTAAGAGTACGGCTGAACATACACACGAATTAGACACCGAAAGACCAAAGTTTGAAATGAATGATATTACCAAAGTGAAGTTGAAGCCAACAGCCAGAAATACCTCAAGTGATTCCAATACCGGTGTTGGAAAACCAGTGGTGCCAGTGAAACCTACGAAAGCATTAAAACCGCCAGTAGCAAGTAAGAAACCCCCAATAACTTCAGTCAAACCACAACTATCGACTAAAGAGAAACCGAGTATTAGTGCGAAACCTAAACTTAACGGAACTAAAAGTACGGGAGGTGTACGGGAATTAGCTAAGGCGTTCGACCAAAAATAATTCAACAGGATCGCTTTGTTTCCTTGCGTTTTGGTTATCATTACTATTACTGTTACTACTGTTTACTAATGGCCAAATTTATGTACGGACACTTCTAAGTTTCGCGAGAGAAATATTCATATGTGGAAAAAAATTCTCAAATCTAAATTCTTAAAAACTCTTAAACCCTATTACATCAATGTTCTTGAAATTTCCGGACCATTGCTGATTGTTTAGATTCATGTTAGTAATGCCTTTATAAATTTACATACTTTGTGCTATGCCGCTGGCAGCACTGGGCTTCGCAGCACTAATTTGACCCCACAACAGTCAGTGTATTAGAATTGCTGATCTTTCTTACCTCAATCTGTGAACTACGCCTGATACAACTTTTTGCATTGTGCTCGTCAGAATTCTGTCAACAGGATAATTGTGAAATCCACATGCAGATACTAGTGAAATGAAACTTTCCTTATGTTACAATTTTTGTATTTATTCTGTTTTAAATGGTTAAAACTTCTTGTTTAATTATTTAAAGCTCAGGTTTTATTTGCATTCTGTTACTACTCGCACTGGCAGCAAGATGTTTAGTCATATCTGTGCTTGGTTTTTGTTTTGTGCGATGCTATATATTTGAAGGCAGATATCGACGTTGCTTGCGTCACAAACAGATTGAAAAATGCACCTTCCATGTGCCATTTTTCACAAGATATTTACTATGATATATTATATATATTTTCATGTTTTTAACCAAAGGGAAATTATTTACTTAATACAGCGGTTAAAGTGCAATCACAGTGGCATTGTTAATCTCATTTGTTTTAAGTCGTTTTCACGTAGTCTATATTTTTAACACTAGAAAGTTGTATTAGTAAAATGTGCTTACAGTTCATGAAATGAAAATAAAATAGCACTGTAACAAAAATTGGAGTTTTGTCAGTTATCGCAGTAAATTTCCTTTAATTTTACCAAAATACGAGGAAAACTCAGTGGAGTACCACTCAGACATCTTAAATAAATTGAAAATAACAGCGGGTTTCCAAGACCATGGACGTAAACGCCTTAAGTTGTCTTTCGTTTATGCAGCTGTGTAGAGCATTTTCATGAACGCACCCAAGGTGGCGTTTACGGTAAGGCCTTTTTTTTTTAATCATTTGGATTACATTGCACGTTCAGGATTTTCAAAGTGCGGCGATCGGAAAAAAAAAAA
>JBCAUI010507373.1:0-12824 GCA_038406195.1 Haplosyllis anthogorgicola | reverse complement strand
CCTGTATTGACAAATCTCAGGGGAGAATGCTACATGGAAAAACAGTAAAATATCCTGGGATCAGGATTGTCAAAATTCGTTCGATAAACTGAAGGATCTGTGTACAAGTACACCAATTTTAGGCTATGCGGATTTCACCAAACCCTTTAGAGTACACACTGATGTGAGCATTCTTGGTTTGGGAGCTGTTCTGTATCAAGAACAAGATGGACACAATAAGGTGATCAGTTTTGCTAGCAAGTCTCTTTCAAAATCTGAATCAAGGTATCCAGTGCATAAACTTGAGTTTTTGGGACTCAAGTGGGCGTTAACAGAGCAATTTCATGAGTACCTGTACGGCAACACTTTTGACGTTTATACTGACAATAACCCATTGACGTACGTTTTAACAACAGCCAAACTGGATGCCACAGGACACAGATGGATTGCAACGTTGGCAAATTATAACTTTAACTTGCACTATAAAACTGGAAAAACTAACACCGATGCGGATGCCTTGTCAAGAATTGAATGGGACTCATACAATCAATGCCTAGCGGCTGATGAAATAAAAGCAGTAGTCACAGGGGCAATTGCTGGAGAAATTCCCAAAATTGAGGCTATATCATGTAGCGCACAAATAATTGATCCATTTGTTCAAGAACCTTCAATAGTAGTGTCTAAGGCAATAACCCGGGTGGTCGCTCGGCGGGCGGCCAGTCAGCCGGAAAGGGGTCCAGACGAAGCGCGAAAAGAGCCTGTTTCAGCTGACGGCTGGCAAGCCGGCCAGAAGGATGCATAAAACAAATGACTGACCAGGACTGGATTTCAGCACAACATCAAGATGAGACCATTAAGACTCTAGTTCAGCTAATCCAAGACAAGAAGTTGCACAAACGAAAGTTCAATAAAACCAATGTCCAAGAAATGAAACAATTTATCTGGCAGAAAGGCAAGTTGTGTTTGAGAAAGGGAATTCTTTTCTGAAAGATAAAAACTAACCATCCTGACAGAAACACTATATAACTAGTGTTACCTGAAGAGTACAGAAAAACTGCTTTAATGGCTTGTCATGATGAATTGGGACATCTAGGCCAAGAACAAATGCTAGATCTACTCAGAGATCAATTCTGTTGGCCCAATATGACCAGGGACGCTCAAGGGCATGTGAGAAAGTGTCTCAGGTGTCTGTGCTTCAAAGCACCAGCAGAGAGGGCCCCGATGGAATCCATCGATGCTACCTATCCGTTGCAATTAGCGTATATGGATTATTTAACCATCAAAGAAGCGGAAGGGGGGAAAGACGTGAACATTTTAGTGATCACTGACCACTTCACCAGGTACAGCCAGGCCATAGTAACCAACTCCCAGACAGCCAAATGTACCACTCAAAATTTCGGGAACAAATTTGTGGTTCATTATGGACTGCCAGAGAAAATACTAACAGACCAAGGTAGAAACTTTGAGAGTGATCTGTTATGGGAGCTATGTGAACTAGCTCAGGTTAAGAAAATGTGGATGTCAGCATATCACCCTCAAACTAATGGTCAGTGCAAAAGATTTAATCAAACACTTATCAACATGCTGGGCACACTGCCTGATAAACCTAAAAGTACTTGGAGGGAACAAGTGCCCACACTGGTACATGCGTACAATTGTACAAAGAATAGTGCAACTGATTTCAGTCTGTATTACCTTATATTTGGGCAGAAACCCAGGCTGCCAATCAATTTAATCTTTGGTACCTGTCCAGTGGATCTGAAATCATCAACCAGCACAAAATATGTGCAAGACCTTCGACGTAGGTTAGACAGGGCTTACAAGACTGCAAATGACACGGTTAAACGTGAACAATTGAGGAACAAAAAATATTATGACCAAAAGGTCAGGTGTCAAAAAGTTCATGAAGGAGACAATGTGCTCTTAAAACGAACAGCCTTTGCAGGCAAACACAAGATCAGTGACTGGTGGGACAGTATGGTATATAAAGTTATCCAAGTGTGGGATGATGTACCGATCGTCAGAATCCAGCCAGACAATGGATCAACAGAGTCCAAAGTGGTACATAGGAATTTAATTTTGCCACTTAACACTGATCCAGCTGACAAGAATGACGAAATGCATGAAGTAGATATCATTTCCAAATCAGTATTGGTAACAAACATGCAAAATCTTGTACAGCGAAGTAGGAACATAATGTATTCAGGGTATACACTGTTGCATTCATATTTCTACTAATGAAGCCGAACTATGTTTGATCATAGGTCTTTAGACACACCAAAATGACTGTAATAAGATGTTACGTCTCTTTGCCAGTATGTATGTTACATACTGAGAAGTTAGTGATTTTTTGTAAAATTTTTGGGGGGTGGGGGTAAATAGGAGTGTATCAATATGACACTCTGTTTGCAAAATTCGCACTCAAATTTTTCAAAATCCTAACTATAGACTGTATACTTATGTTGTTTATTGGTTTTTAGTTACTTTGTTGAAATTCTTTGAAGAGTTTGAGATAAATGTTGAGTAGCATTCCTTCTCTATGGTTATATTGTTGAATATTGAATAGTTAATTCGCTGTGAGAATGGCAATGGAGTGATGTATTATTTAATAATTATCGAGATTTCATGCGCTGGTTTATCAGTGGTTGAAAAGAAGACCATGACAGAAATGAACAAGTTACGGTCTTAATTTATTGAAATGAAGTTACAAGTGATTGGACAGATTGATTAAATGAACGTATGTACACATAGCACCTGTAATTTGAAATACAGGGATGACAGTCATACGGCCGTCCAGTCAGCCTAAAATGAAGAATATAGATCAAGATTAGGGGTGGAGCGGGACGACCGTATGACTGGCCAAACAATGGCAACATGAGCAAAGACTGAAGACGTCACGAACTCTGAACTCGTTTCCATAGTGAGGGATAGAAGTTCTCTATGATAAATTGCCTGGCTAACATGAATATCTATATGATCAGATATGAAATCTTTCATGAGGAAACAATTGGCAAGTAAGGGATCTAGGCCATTGGCACTCATTGGCAAATGTGTGGCATTTACAATCAGATGGTGGAAGGGAGGATATAAAAATTTTAGAATTTGGAAGCGGAAAAGAAAGTCAAAAAAAAGAAAAAAAGGAAGAAAAAAAAAGGCAGTTCAGAAAGTTTAAGAATTTAGGACATGAGTGATCATAGATTCTGGACAAGAGAAGTGTACAAATGAATAATTTGAAAATTTTGAAATTCAGTCGTCGGCTGATTCGATAAAACCTTTAGGAGGGGCCGGACTTTTAAAAAAGATACCATGAGTGTTTACTCCATTATGACGGAGTCGGCCGCCATCCTGGAATCTACGATCACACAATGGACAGTCCAGAAGGAAAATCCCTTGATGTGTGCGGGCATGTGAAAGAGCTGAATCTAAATAAGATTGACCAACAGAGCAGCCCTCTGCTCAGCAGAAATACTTCTTCCTTCCACCAGGGAAGTTGTGTCGCTTGGGGTATAGGTAAGCAGGTACCCCAAGAGCAGCCGCGTAAAGTTGCGGTAGCTGCTGCTGAAGCTGACGGGTTGAAGATGCAGAGGAGGGAACAGAGGAACTGGGTTGGGGTGGAAGGGGGCCCAGATAGGAGGTTGATTGGTGCCGCCATTTGGGTGGTGGTGGGGCAGCCTCCTCAGCAATTATCTGGACCTCGTCTGAACCCTCCTCAGCTGACTCATACTCCTCTTTCTCTTCATCTCTGGCCATCTTATCTTCCTCCAAGAGGTCATCATCATCATCTTCATTGTTATTGTCCTCTTCCTCACCCTCTTCCTTGTCACTCTCCTTTGAGTCACCTGCATCATCTTGATCTCTGTATTCAGTCTCATAATCCAAGGGCAGTGTCGGGTCATCATCATCATCTGGAGGAATTGAAACAGTGGCACTGGGCACACGAGGGGCAGGAACAGTGGCTGGGGGATCGGCTGGCTCAGTAATGCCACGAATGGGCACAGATACCCGTGGAGGAGGGGGAGGCACTGAAGAATAATAGTAGGGATCCACGGACAGGCCCCCGGCTGATGGGGTGGCTAGGGAGACCCGTTTGAACCCTTTGGAAAGGAGATCCAGACAGTCGTGGGCTGCACTCCCCGCGGTGGCTAGCTCTAGCTGCTGAATGGCATCAGCTGCGAGGAGTGAGCCCACTGCTCGGATGAGGTGAGCTTCTGTAGACCCTGAAATGTACAGGTGTTAGAGATCGGTGTTAGAGATCAGGGATGGTGTGGGAACTCTAGTTAGACAGTGGAAAATACAGGACAAGAAAGGAAAATAATGAGAAATAGATTACCTCTGTGACAATCGGCACTGCCCGTGCCTTGGACATGGGATTCTCCCATCCCAGCTGCCTGCATACCTCGATCCACTCAGCATGATGTCTGTCAAAGGATTTACGCTGGGGAATGGGAGAACCCCGGGCCTTGGTGGAGCAGGAGTCGGCTCCATGAGGGGATTCAGGATCTGCGGGCCCCTTCGCAGTGGCCTCTGGGATAGTGGCCTGGGCCTGCTGACGCAGATCCTACAATGAGAATAGATAAAATTAATAATAATTAGGCGATTGCCAGCCAGACGGCTGAAGTGGCAGTAAGGCTGAGCGGAAATAAGTAGCCAAAAGGCTGACCAGCTGTCAGGAACCAGATTCCCACAAAAAAGTGTCAGTCAGGGACCAGGCGCGTTGCAGCAGCAGTAATCCAAATTTGAGATCTGAAAATGGTTAAAAAAATTGAAAAGCTCACTCTCAACTATTGAGGCAGGAATTGCCATAGTACAGGACATGTTCTCTGCAGCAGAAGATGAAATGGATATGGTGTATGACACCATGGTGTTAAGTTTAAATGCAGAGGAAGAGTGTGAAGTGGTTGATGTGGACAAAAGGTTGCAGAGACATATCTGATACAAGACCACACTGGGCAGGCAGTTGATTGTCTGGTTGGGGCTGCAAAAAGAGTGGAGAGTCTACTGCCATTGCTGTCAGAGGTGGAACCTCAAAGTCTTACCTCTACAATCGGTCGCAGAAGTGATCAATAAGGTGCCAGGATTGGCAAAGCTATATATATATAAGGGTTTCCTGCATGAGGCACCGGTCATGCAGAAGGGGTGGAAACATCCGATCTGAGTTGAGTAAGTATGAGAAAAGATTGCTCTATGATCATCTCCTTATTGTCGCTGAAATTCAGAAAATTGCCTAAATGGGAATTAGATTGGAAGCTGAGAAGAAATTGTGTATTGCGGCAGTCTGAATGAGTTTTGAAGGGCGTTGGCAAGAAATCGTAGGCCAGTCGGCCGGGGCAGCAGTAAGGCTGAACACAGCGAGTAGCTAAAGGGCCGACCGGTCACCGGGAACTGGGTTTCCTGCTAAAACTGACACCGGGGACCAGGCACATTCCGATTACGGGTAAAGAAGTTAAGGAGAGCTCGTTTTCATTGAATTTACTCAAAATTTAGTAAGTATAACAGCCTTTAAAGGTACAAAGGATAGATAAGAGGATGGAGTACTGACCTGAAGCACCGGGAGGTTGTGATAATTTAACTCCCGCTCCACCAAGTTGAGGACAGCCGGCAGGTGAGGAGTCGAAATATCCAAACCCTAAAATTAATAAATTATCGGTTATTCATAAGTGATATGAATAAAAACAGACAGTCAGCAAAGGCACAAATAACAATACCAATTTCAGGTACAAATAAGATACTCACTGCCTGCCGCAACTCCTCTTGGTGCTCGATTTTTTCATGTGTAAGAATGAGCTCCTGCTCCACGGAAAGGCCCATGGCTGCTGTGATTTGAAATTCCTGCACCGCCGGCCTCCTGCTGGCCACGTGAGTAAATAGGTTGAGAGGGACCATCTCAAAGTAGGTCATGGGGGACCATCTCATTTCAGTTAAAAAGCTATCAGTTTGAGTTTTTCTTGATTTTTGCACCTTGGTTGCTTTGGTTGTTGAAGCTATTATCATTTGGTTGCTAAGGGAATCAGTTCTATTATGAATTTAGCTGATTTTAAAGGGAAAAGGGCCGGATGACAAGTAAAATAAGACTGGAAAGTTAACAAATTGTAGAGAATGATGGCACATCGCAAGCAACCCATAGCAGAAAAACAACCCAGACATCCAGTTGCAAGAAAAGAACCAAGACAGATGCACAGTGATTTGGAGGCTACATCAACCGAACCAAGAGAGACCTCATTTGGTCAGGGTCAGGGACCCAAAGGGAGCTTGCTAAGAGTCGCAAATAAGGATGGAACTGGGCCATCAGGGACAGCTGTCCCAATCTCACAGCCTGCAGAGTTGGGAGAGCTGTCTAGGTCTTTGTCTCCCATGGGTAATAAACCAGCAGGGGACTGGGAAGGGAAACATAAGGAGTATCATGAACTCTTACACAAAACTGCAAAAGTGAAGGCTAAAGCCAAAGGGGGTGTCAAAAAGAATGTTCTCAAGATTAAAATCAATAAAAATAAGAAGAAGGGTCAAGGAAGGGTAGAACACAAACCGGTCACCTTGACCAATATGGAGATTGAGCAGAATTTTGTGGAAATATACAGGAGTGTAGATTGGGTCAATGGGGAAGCAGAATTTCATTTAGTTCGAATATTTAATGAAGTATTAGTGGAATGTATCCAATCTGCCGTAGAGGAAGAAGAAATGGCGAGAACCAAGCACACAGCGAGGAAATGTGAGGGGAAACAACCAAGAGTGGCGCTAGTGATGAAAGTGATCTGAAAGATGGGAGGGTTGAAGAAAACCAAGAAGTATAGGCCAGGCACGAAGGCTCTCTGAGAGATCCGACAGTACCAGAAATCTACAGAGCTTTTAATTAGAAAGCTGCCATTCACCAGATTTGTGTGAGAAATCATGCAGGATTTCCAGACGGACCTACAATTCCAAGCCAATGCCTTATTAGCCTTACAGGAGGTGGCCAAGGCCTACCTGGTGCACCTCTTTGAGGACACTAATCTAGCCACCATCCACACTAAGCATGTGACCATAATGCCCAAGGACATGCAATTAGCCAGGAGAATCAGGGGGGAATGATAAACGTACAAATTCAGGGGTGGGACATTAAAAGATATTCATATATTTAAAGTTTTATTATCAGTAAAAGAATGAAATCAGTTAAATTATTATTACAGAGAACGGAGGTGAAACTCAGGATCAGAAGAGAACTGAAAGGAAAAGAGACATGGCACTGGATCCCAACAGGTTGTGAGGTGACCTTTCGGGTTGAAAAGGTTAACAGGTCACGTGTTGACTTCAGGGTTTTTGAAGATCAAGGGTTGCAAAGTGACCCCAGGATATAATATGGTAACAGGTCGCTCGGTGACCCAAGGATCACTTATGAGGTTCCAAAAGGTCACGAGGTGACCTCTCGGATTATTCCTGTCTTGAACAGTTTGAATATGACATTTTTTATGAGGAAAGTGTGGGGGGATTATATATAGCTATGAGATGTAAAAATATAAATTAAAAGTTATGAGCTATTCGAGCATAAATCTCCAAGTGTTAATGAACTGGGTGTTTCGCTGTGAGCATTATCATCTATCAAGTGACTCTCACTACCTTATATCGTTCATCTAGATCATCATCTGTAGTATCGATATTAAGTGGCTGGTCAGCCGGAAGCTATGTGTACCTCATCAAGAAAAGTAATGATATCGGATGACTGGATGTCCGGACGTCCAAATAAACAAATTAATAAATTAGTTTTAATAAATAGTCTTGAATAACATAATGGTCCTAAAATGAGAAGGTAGGGAGTTTTATTGTTATTTTCATGACCAGGTTTATCTTGTTATGCTTATACTACAAATTAAGATGTGCATTAGAAATTATCTTACTGTTTGTTAACCTTATACAATTGTTAGTTGATGCTTGATCACAATTCCACTACCGTATTTAATCTTATAACCATGCAAAATGAGGACATTGTGCAATTCTGGGAGGGGAGTGTGTAATGATTGGATAAATCATTTATAATAATTAGCAACATCGTAGTCTTAATATAATCTCGCGCCATGGTGCCAGTTTAGTGGCTGGTGGAAATGACATCATAATGCATAATGACGTTGTACACAGCCTCCAAATTGCATAAAAGTGCACGCACGCTGCATCTCAGAAGGAATTTAGGCATTGAAGGGTAAACATCTCATGTAACTCGCATTCTAGTTGCCTCAGGTAAATATATTTATGATTATTAGTTTAACTATAAGCAGATAAAGTACCACACAAGAGTAATAATGATCATTTTAGTAGATAAAATCAGTACATGTACACGAAGTAACTGAAATCTCATCATAATCCAGAAGAATGCGAGGTTGACAGTGTAAATATTAAGCCAATAGTCTTTAATACCTGCAGAACGACTGTCTACAATTAACTAATACATGTATCTCTTTCTACCAGGGTTTCTAGGTTATAGTTTTCATGTTATACCACAATTCGTGTATCTGTGACAAAGTTATGCAATAGAATAAAGAACACAAGCGATCATATCAACACATCACTGATTTGCTTCTACTTCTTGCTTAGTGCACCGGCTGCACCAAGTGTTCGCCGTCTTACATAAGATAAGGGAGAAAATAGCAATCGTGCACCGGCATATACCGAGTCTGACAAAACGAAGAAAATTTGGGCCGTTGGGAGGGGGCGCGCGCCGGCAGCGCCCCCTAGATCCGCCAATGTTATTCCTTAGAATTGTGCACAATGTGAATGCGCACCCAAGCTGAGAATGATTTTAAACCCATTTTTGCGGTAATATCATTTGCGTAGTGTTTATCGTGATCGTCCTGTATTGCAATGCCAGATGAATATCTGCATTTGCAGAGGAAGATGATTTCCGATAGCCATTGTTCATCTAATTTCTACATTTTACTCTTTATATCTCGTTGTCACGAAAAGCTTCATACAGAGGGGAACAGACAAATTTTACTGTTTGTATGAGTGTGTACCCGTTGGTCTTTTGGGAAAGGCTTTCCTAATTGAATTTCCTCATTCAGATATCTCTTTAAATTAAGACCTTATTTTGTCAATATCTCCTGTAATCATGTTATGGGAATGTCTGCACATTTTGAAGTAAATGAAATAAATGTCCATTGATGTATTGATCATGGCTCAACATTCTGAGTGCAGCTTCCAAGATGTTTTCTCATCAAACTAAGTGATGTCTTTTGAGTGCTTGTATTTCCAAAAGTTCCTCGTACATCTCAAGAATCGTAACATTTTGCAGGTTTGTTTACATTTCAATCTACAGTGTAACACCATGGCTTTATCGTCATTGTTGAACAAAGAATCCTCAGGGACAAGCGACCTCAATTCTGTCGACAGTTTTAAGCACAGCAGTAATAGTCCAAAGTAGAAAACAAACCTAAAACGAAGTAAAATACCAACTAAACAGTTGCTCTCTCATTAACGTCCTAATTACCGTATTCCCTGTAAATATGGCACCCCTCTAATTATGGCACTCCTATACTTTTGATACGAAAATAAGTAAATAAATCTTTGGTAAAATTCTTAAATATGAATTTATCCTCGCTGGAATATGTTTAAGGCGTTGATACACATGAACTTAAGGTATATAAATTGACAAAACAGTAGAAATAGATGTAGGTGCCACTCAAATTTGCTATTTCTAGATTTTAATTACGGTACACCCTAAAAAATTGGTCTTGGCACCCAGTGCCATAATTAGAGGTTATTCGGTGTGTCATATGATAAATGCCAAATGAACATGGGATCACCTGTCAGTGCACAGAGCCTCATGCCGTATTTACCAAGAGGATTCTAAGTCCAACACTAAAATACACTAAAAAAATTTGTTACCATAAAGTGGCTAAATGATTATACTCTCTTTGGCTTGACTCTAGTCCTTGGGGAGGGGAGGGGGGTCCTAGTCCCAGAAAACAACTGATCCATCTCCTCGATACAGAGAGCCTCGGCCCTCTATCGGGAATGAGGGTGAACAATTGCTCTCTCATTAACGCCCAGATCATGTGATAAACGTGTAATGTTCATAACGGATATCTTTTTATTAATTGCTTGATGATGCTACAATTATTCAATTGTGTTAATAGCCGGCTAACAACCTATGCAGGCTATGGGATTCCAAAATACATTTCTGGAACTATATTTTCTTGTACTGAATTTTCAGAAATGTGTTCTGGAATCCCGTATAAGTTGTGTCATGTTGATTTCCTATTGACCAGCCACATACATGTAATGTTTCGCGGTAAATGCATCGCACACAAAGGCACCATATTGCAGGGAGCAGGGCCCCGGAGCTTGTAGGGTATTTAATACAGCTTCATCCCGAAGGAAGGCATCATTCACAGGAATTGGGTTAAGGACATTGCAAAGGCCAAAAGATGACAATGACATTGACAAGTGTAACGTAAGTGCCTTTACCATTGTCTGCTCGCCTTGGGCAGATGTTATTGGCATTTACAAGATGCATGAGATTTCCCAGGCCTTACCATTTGATTTGCGCATGTCATCAATGAACAAGTAGTGTACTCAGTAAATGTAATTGAATGATTACAGATTTTCGTTATTAAGACACATTTAAGACAAAGAATGGTCTGTACTGCAACAAGTGAAAGAATTTTGTGTGTGAAGTATAAATTTAAAGCATTTGACACATTGAAACACAGGTCAGAGCGCAGACTGAGTCCATAAATGGTAATGAACAGGATATCTGGTGTAAGAACAATGTGGGGAATTTTACACTAATTAATGCCTGCAATTTATGCCGAATAATATTGGAATTGTGCATAGACTACTTTTAATACATTGTAGCAAATAAGATTTAACAAGATGCTAAGAGAATGAACAAGTACGAACTGACTTTGATATCCCTTGGAGTCCTTTACTAAACCCAATATGGCATTGGTAATTACTCAGAGCATTGGTGCTGTATCCATTAAGGATTGTACTACCGTTTTGAGAAACCCTTTAGTTTTATGCTCAGAAAGCCTCACGTACATTCTTCTGCAAAGAATATCAAAATGCACTGGTTTCAAAAGGCACCGTCCTTGTTCCCAACTCTTGATCTCCAATCAAGCACACCTTCATCAAGATTTCCTCTAATGCACCAAAGCAAAGCTTTCCTCAGTAATTATTGCAGGCAATCTGCAATTAAGCGCAACTGCATGTTGGTAAAGTGTAACTGTTTCAGGACATATTGATCGCAAAGAAATATGTTGTGAATGATACTCATGCTTGTATGTAAGACTTTCTGAATGCGTCAAGCGTGAGACTCCTCTTTCCTCCAGAAGCCATGGGTTAACCGACGAAAACATTTATTTGCATTCTGACATGTTACCCATATTTGTCCTTCACCGGCAATGTGGCAGGCGGTAAAATCTGATAATTATACTTCTATAATCACACAACTAGTACAAAAGTAATAGTATTTAACACGGAAAAATTATCTTGATATGGATTCTTAAAATTTAAAAATGAAAAACCCTACTAAAACAAAGAAGGGTCAGTGGCCCCTGTATCTTGAACAGTAAGAAATACTCTGAATTACCAACGCTTGTTCACCTCTTCACCAGTTGAAAGCTGTTGGCATTGGGACTGGCAGCTCAGACAACCTTGTTACAAGAGAAATGTAGCTTTAATAATTCAAGTGACAGAACCTTTGAACTAATCATGCTAATGATACTCATTATTCCTTAGCTAAGGTGTGAACCCGTATAATTGGTTCTCATCAGTTTTACCTTTGTGACGAAAGAAAGAATTCTTATTAGTTCTGGCAGCCTTCGCAACTGCATACATTCGCTTATTTGCGTGGACTGCATGCTAAACTAGTTCGAGCGGAGGCGAATGAATGATATAACAACGTTCTTTTTTGTGCAGGAAAAAGTTGCCAAATAAATACATTGGTGAACTTATTATTCAACAATAGCAATTGTTTATTCTCGCTTCGACTAATCGTACACATCAGATAAGTGAAACACTAAATAATATCCGTTATCTACCGTATCTCTGAAGAGCACTTTCAGTTGTTTAGAGACATCCCACTTCTATTAGGAATATAAGTTCTGTGTTCTGGATCAAGCATAAAAGCATTTCATCTCCTTTCGGAACATTACCATTACCAAGGAATACATTTATAGTCCTTGGAGGCCATTTTGTTAACCAAAGAACAGCCATTTACCCTATGTGAGTAACAAGTGTATTGCCCTTCTGCAGTGCATGCAAGAAAAATAGAGAAACAATTTAATAATTTATTTCTCAGACGAGTATTAGCTTCATAGAATTCACAATTTGCAGTTCTTGTTTTTCTGCACAGGGTCCTTGCCAATTGAAAATTTGCAATAAATGGTCGGCAGCTGATTTCATAATTACATAATAGAAAAGAAAAAGAGATGAAAGTGTCTACTGTGAGGTTTCTTTCTGAAAAGAAATACTTGCCGATCAAGTGTTTGGCTAAGGATGTTAAAACAACATGAAGCTTTTTAGGTTTGCAGACTTTTTATTTGCTGGATTACTTTTCCCGCCGCTCTCAAATATCAAGAATTGTCAAAAAAGAAAACCCCCAAAAAAGCAAAACAAAACGGAGTCAGAGGCCAAATAGCGGAAAGTACTGAAAAAATATTTTGCTGATTTCGTAAATCTCAATCCAAACTAACAATATTTTTTTCGTACCATCACCGCTCCCAAAAACTACCCTCAACGAAACGTAAGCCAAGGAATGAAAAAACTTGGCCGTATACTGTTGTCGGTAAATAAATGTAATGTAGTAAGTAGCTAAGCCTAGGTTGCGTGTTACTGGCTGTCTAGCCTGCTATGTACTGCTTAGTAGGTGTTGTCTC